>RJWM01025148.1:0-29735 GCA_004363535.1 Dasyprocta punctata | reverse complement strand
AATCAGGGTTTGAAGAGCACAGAATAGAAACTTTTGAACAAAAGAAACTGCATTTAGAAGACTGCCAGGTAGACATGCTTTCTCACCTCACTCTGGTATTGGTCTTCATACACTGATAATGTGTGGCTTGGTCCTGCCGCTCATATTTCTTCCTCTAAAGACCTGTGCTGACTTCCATATTTAACATGTTCTAGCAGAAATTTTCTGAAGATTTGCTGATTTCTTTCTTTTACCAAATTCTGGGGATTTCTAACATCTTTTCAGCTATTCTAGGCTTGAGGTTTCATGGAAGAAAACTTGGTAGCTCTTCTACATAAGGAGAGTAAAGTTCTCTTAGAGAAAAAAGGAATGTCTGCTTGGTTGATAGAAGTTTGACTGAGTAAGACATTCTGACTGAGCTCCAAGCAGGTACCAGGTCTCAAGCTCAGATCTAATGACCCATTGTTTTAGCATGAAATCTTAATGGAAAAAATTCAAAGACAGTCTGAGAGACCTCTTAGTACTATCACCAAAACTGAGCACAATTTTTAGGATCCAGATAAATTTCAAACCCTCTCTACCTGCTCAAATCTATACATGATTTCACCCTACTGGATTTAGTTATTTTGTAAATGTTTAAAATAAAACTGGAAAAAAATGGTTGGTTTATCATTTTCAGGCGAGAAAAGAACAGATGCCATTCACCTAAAGAGATTCTACTATGAAACATTGAATTAACAAGGCTAGAATAATGAGATCACTGAACAGATGGGCTATTCCATGTTTACAATTGGGACAGTTAGAAAGTTCTCATGATAACACCAGCATTATTTCAATAAAGACTAAGCTAAGGTTCTTATTCTGTATTTCAGTTCTTTCATCTACCTACTAAAAATTTTAGCAATACTATCAGAAACAGAACTTTTGTTTGAGAATTAAATGAAAAAAATAAGAAAACACTTAAAATATCACTGCAACAACAGGAAATACTTAACAGAAGTTGGACTGGTGTTAGTGTGAATGCATTGTTGACATTATTATCATTATTACTAACATGATTATTTAGTTTTGTATGAGTAAAAAAATTGTGTAATTGTAAGAGCTTTAAAAATGTATCCATCCAAAGGGGCAAGGTGTTTGAGATGGACCTGATATGTGCATGGCTACCTTAAAGAATATTACCCTTGTCAGACATTCAAAAACCATGAACAAGAAGCTAATTTCATAGGAAAACACTGTTAGTGACTATGAGGAACTTAAACAATATTGTTAAGTGAAAAAGGCCAGAACTTGAGACATAGGACAAGAGCTGAATAGAGAATCCAAATATGAAATAAGTTAATTTGAGAAAACATATAGAGATGTTATGACTTGTGCCTAGATTCCCCCCCCCCTCCCAAACCTCATGCAGTCACAGGTGAGGCTTTTTCAGAGGTGGCTGAATTTAGAGTTTGTGATCCTGGGATTAAGGGTGTAACAACTAAATCAGTCCACTGACTGGTTTGGAACTTCCTAACCCCAGTAGCCTAGATAGAATATAAAAAGAGGCAAAAAGAAGCTGCTTGTTGGTTCTCTTGCTTGCTTTGCTACTTTCTGCCCTCCATGAACTGTTTCTTCTCTGCTATGCTTGTCTGCCATGCCACCCTGCCTTGAAGCCAGCCAACTATGGGCTGAAATCCTCACAAACTGTGAGCCAGATAAACCTTTCCTCCCTTAACTTTGGATGTGTGGTATTTTGTCTCAGTAATGAGAAAAGTAACTAAGACATCAGATAAGATCTATTCACTCTGTTGTCTTCAAATGATCAGTAGGCTGTAGAATGTACTGAATCAGAGATTAAGAAGAAAACAGAGAAAAATGAGGTGAAGGCTTGAGTTTATGCCCACTTTCATTGCCTAATTTATTAATTCTTCATTGGCTTTTTGATCCCATCAAGATTTGTATTTACCCTACTGAGTGTTGGGGATGCACACCATTGACCTCTAATTGCTTGGTGTAAAAGCAGAGGCAGTTGTGGCCACAGGAAATTATGTCACAGTCAGACAAATGCTGCAGTTGTAGTATAAGCACAACGTGTTGGGCAAAGAGAAAGGTGTCATGGCACAATGTTCAAAGAAAATCATAGTTCATTTTCTGATCCCACTGTTCAATTAAAACTGTACCTGGGCACAAATGCCTTCATCACACAATCCAAGGAAGATACTTGTGATAATAAAAACTATGAAGGACTTTTATTTTCAGCCTTTATGACACAAAAAACAGACTTGCAAGCACATAGAAATAACCAATAACTATATTAAAAAAAAAAACAAGGAGGTTTATTCACAGACATTTCTATGAACTAGAAAGAGAACAGAAACACACTGCAGTAGGCAGAGGATGAATATTAACACTGAGCTCCAGGAATAGAAATAGCAATATTGTGTTGAAGTCTGATTTCTGTAGCTTAATAGCAATTCAGTGAGCCCCTCATGTGTTGTGGAACTGGTGCTAGATACACTGTGCAGAGCCAGTGTCTTGTGTGGGCTACCATCCCTGGGAAGGGGCTGAATTGCTGCCCAAGACTGTAGCAGCAGATAAAAAGCCTCTTGGACACAAGGGCAAAAACAGAAGCAAATATGGAGAAACACAAGTACCTGGCTGAAACCATCTTCTAATGTGGCTAAAGTCAGCATTATCCCAATGCCATGTGTCATTGCCACCAGGAAAAATCCTTGAGTGGGCAGGGGGAATCAATCTGAGTGATATTAGACGAGAACAGGATTAAATAGATCCAGAGACAGAAACAAAAACAATCAATGGCTAAAGTATGTATACAATGTTAAGTCTTAAATTACGTAAGAATTTTTTTAAGAAAGATTATCAAGTATTGTGATCAAATGAATTTACATTGTACAGGAATTCAAATGACACAATAGCAAGAAATGACTTCAAATGAAAGGTGATTAGCTCTTCTACACTAGAAAGTGTGAAAAAAAAAAGAGAAAAAATTTGAACTAAAATGAAGCAGATATGAATCAAGGATATAAAGCAAAACGATTTCAAACTATAAAAAGAAACAAATATCAAGAAATAAAAGCACACTACTAAAGTGTAATCTTTGTCTAATTTTAAAAAGAATTAGTAATTAGAAAGAAATATCTCTAACAAAAAGAATATGAACCATGTGGAAGATAAAATAAGAAGGCCTAAAAGCAAAGAGAGAACAGTGTAGGAGAAAATTTTATGGAAACAATAGAAAGAATTCTTCAGAATTAGAAAAATAAACATACAAATCCTCAGACTAAATTTGCACACTAGCTACAGAAGAAAATAAACTCTTCAGCTAGACATATCACACTCAGCACTAAGACTAGAAGAACAAAGACAAAAATATTAAAGAGGAAAGGCAGATTTCTTACAAAAGAATTATTATTTTGTAAAGAATGGAGGCATACACAAAGGCATATTCAGGCATAAATATCCCCAAAGATTTTTTTAAATCACTAAATTTTGCCCCTTAGCAAAGTAAAAGAACTCTAAGAAATGAAACAAAATATAAGAAATAAAAGTAAGACAAAACCAGTAAATATGATAAAATCATACCTACTGAATTAATATATGTGCAAATGTTAAACATGGTGGGATTACATTTTGAAAAATTATCAATAATATGGAAGTTAACTGGATGAAAGAAAATCAGTTAGGATTCTGTCCAGAGGTTAACATCCAAAGCAAAACAAGTCAGTTAAAAAAATTATCTGTATATTTTAAATGGAGGCATGTATTGGTTGATCCTGTGTCTCCCCAAGGACTTGTAATTTGGAAGGGACTGAGTCAGGCGTTCCTGATTGGCTTGTTGTCTAGTGCTGGGATTGGCGATATAAGTGATGCACCCACCCAGGGGTGAAGTGGACATACAGTGTAAGGGTGAAAGAAATGCAGGTCTTCCTCTCTTGCTCTTCTGCCCTCTCTCTCTCTCTTGCCAGCATGCCTTGCTGTTTGGCAGCTGCCATAAATGGCAGCCCTGCCACACCATGCTTCCTTGGAGCCAACTAAGTATGGACTGAAACACCTGAGAAACTGTAAGAAATAAACCTTTCCTTCCCTAATTTTGGGTGTCCAGTATTCTGTCTCAGCAACGATTGAAAAGTAACTAAGACGAGGCATCAACATATTAATAGTAATAGTGTATTTTGACTTTTCAAAGAATCAGGAAAAACAGAAACTTTGTCATTCAAATAGACACCACAAAATGGAAGAAAATCAAATAGAATATAATTATAATATTGCTTTAAACAAGTTAAAATTAAGACTCTAGATTGCTTCAGGTTGGAGTAGAGAGATAAAAGGGCTGTTCAAGTGTCCCAAGGCTCCTGTCATACTTGAGATAAAAGGCAGAAACTGAAAGACACTGTTGGGAGGAAAAGTGTATATAAGTACACACCTTTAAATATATATATATACCAAATAAAGAAATATCCAAATCTGCAAAGGAAAAAGTTTATGTGCATCAAATATATGGAACACAGAGGAGGCAAAGATAGATAAATAATGCAACAATATTGATGTCTGATAAGATTGAATTCACACAATTCCTATGTACTACTTTTTTCAGAGACAGGGGATATGTAAATTTTGTGCTGCATATGTTCTCTTGTCCTCCAGTTCTGCTGGGGTTGGTCCCAAGAAGCACCAACCATATCTTTGAGGTCAGGGGAAAAGGAAAGCCTTGCAATGGTGACCTTTTTGTCCAAAAAGATTTCACCTGTGTCTATGCACCAGGCCTAGAGATGAGGAGTTGGAAGGCAAAGTAAATTCCCATGTGGTCTTGACAAATTGGGAGAAATACATTAACCCGAATATGGTAGACCTCACGTTCGTTTAACTTTGCATTTTCACTGATTTTCTTTATATTTTTAATTACGTAGGTTGTATTAGCTATGAGAAAATGTAAAACACATTGGTAAGTGGGTCATTTTAGTTTGCCATGATCGCACAAGTAGGTATAACCACTGACGGCGTTTTGATGTGTGTCTCCTGGGCTTGTTTCTCTGCCTATAGATGGACATATTAAAATGGCTTTCATTGAGCACAACATTTGCCTAACAATTCTTTGATGAAAGTGAGATTTAAGGTGAGAGAAACTTTTTTCTTGGACTGGAGTTTATAAGCAGTATATTACCTTAAATTAAAGAACTTTAGGAAACACTAGAGTTGCAGTTTGTATATTTTGCTGACATGCTATCTTCATCACATCTTATTAGAAAGTACAAACATCTACTCAACAAACAATTAATTGCATTGGAATCCTATATTCCACTCATACCTCTACACGATTTCTCTTACGTTACTTTTTCTTTTCCCCTCACTTCACCCAGAGCATATTTTCCATTCTTCGCGACTGTTTTTCCATCTTGCTCTACACTTGCTCCAAACAGCAATGCGTCAGCGAGCAGCGTGGGTTCGGGGTTGCAGGAAGGTGACCTTGCCCGGCTGCTTCGCTTTGCATTACCTTGAAGGCTTGTTTTCCACTGCGCCCTCGCCTCTGGGTGCCGCAGCCATCCTGGAGCTTGTACCGGCAAAATACCAAGGCCCGCTGATGTGGAAGATGGTTCATCCGCAGGCCATTAGCTCTGCCCAGAGGAGGGAGGAAGGAAAACACGTGTGGTTTTGCCGCCTTCACCTTGGCAGAGAAAGATGGATGTTAAAGCTGGAGATGGGGTACAGCCTTTGGAGATTGGGAGGATTGGCAAGGACAGCCTGTGCCAAGAAAGAACACATGGTCCTTGTGTGTGGCAGGGACACTTCAAGAAAAATCACTTTGAGTTGTGCATGAGTCTGACCGTTTAACTGCCGTGGGCATGGAACCAACTTTCTCAGTCAAATGCAAGCGTCTTTAAGGAAGCTGGTCTCCCCCCAACACACAAACACATACACGCACGCACACACACTTATACTCAGCTAAATGTCTGACGATCATTTCAGTGTGTTTACAAATTATGAAAATTGAGGGGCAACTAGTTATGAAAATATTGAGGAGTCATAGAACTAGCTTGAGGGGCAGGTTAAGGCAAAAAAAGAAAAAAAAATCCAGACTGTAAAGTCCTTGAAAAATGAGCTGCTTACTCTCCACTTCTGCCAGAAAATTCTGGTATGCCAGCACATTGCTATGCTAATCTGAAACCAGAAAGAGAGAAATCAATAAAAAGTTAGGAGAAGAATAGGGGAAGAGGCAGACCAGCCATACTTAGTAGATGAGAAAGACCAGATCAGTTTCTAAAATTCGAACATCTCTCTTCCCGTAGATCACAAGCCAAGGGATCTGGGGGAAAAATAGGAAAAACAAGTTTTATAACCTAAAAGAGGGGTGATAAATTTTAAGTTCTCCGTAAAAAGGACAGCCTTTCTTCACGTGCGACCTTGCTGTTTTTATACCATCTGGAAAGAAAATCTAGTTGTCTTTCCCTATTTGTTTTATGTTGAATAAAATTAATGCGTGTGCAGTAATAACAGAAAGAATATAAGTCCATTCTAGACTGATTATAAAGTTGGTTACATTTCATGATATATCATAATAATTTAACAAATGCTTTTTTCTACAATGCCCCTCTTTCTTACGGCAAATTTCTTTACTAATTTTTTTTTTATGTTCACTGAATATATACAAAATAGAATTATTGTCATTCTCCCCTTGCAGAAAAGATGGGCTGTGGCAGTCAAACAAAAATTGTACAATTATGGATGGTAAAATAATTTCAGGACATAGTGATTTTGTTGTCCTGTCCTATAAGATTTCCATCAGAAAATAAAACCTTCTGTGTTTAGATAACATTACATAAAGTTCACTTTATATTCCATACTACAGCTCTACAGACTGTTATGCTAGAGGTTCATCATTAATGTCTTAAAATCCATTAAAATCTTAAGTGACTAGTGCACAAAATTATTGCAAGCGGTCTCTAAGTTACAATATATAAGCATCACATCTGGAGACCTAACATAAATATGCATCTCAAATTCAGAATCTTGGATAGTTATTTCAATTTTCCATACAAAATCCTCCTATTTTCTCATCCCTCTTGACCGTAGTACATTTGTAAATTTTAAATAAAATAATAAGTGTTCTATTAATTGAAAAAATGTAAACTATGATCTCATTTTCAACTTTCCTTTGCTGTTTGTTTCCATAAGGTACAGGCTAAGCTCTGATTCTGAGCTTCTCTTTCAATATTATAAGCTAAGAAATTCACTAAGTTTCTGTGACTTTCCACTGGAAGAAGGTTTCATAAAAGCTGCCATTTATTTTAAATACAGAAAGGCAAGGAAAATACATATTAACACATGTGAATGTGATAGGAAAAGAAAAAAACTATAAGCCAAATTCTCCATACATGTATTATTTGAAACACATAGCTGCATAAATAATTTGTATCTTGTCTTTCCGTTGAACACCTGCATGAATATGGACACATACAGCTTCAGTTCTTTAACTTGTACAACGTATGTAACATTGAATGTCACAAGAGAGATATCTGCTTTATTGTCCTGTTGCAAAGGTCTAGGTACTTACCAAGAAGAAAATGGATTTGGTGTGGCTTTTGCTTATAACCAGGAGGGGCAACCTGGTTACTAGGACTCTTTACTATTTCTGGGAGCTTACAAGTCATTTTCTTTGCATCCAGTCCTGAATCTTTCCTCTGAATGCAAGCAGTCTTATAGCTTAAAAAACTCACATGGAACTTTGGAAACCTAGCCCTTATTCAGCCTTCGCCTTTCCACTCTCCATAGTTCATCATGATAACAAGACTCATTTGCTCATTTGTTTATTTCTTGGGACTGTTGCTATGTTGTAGGAAGCACATGAACTTAGCCCTGAAGTTTGAATTCGAATCTAAAATATTCTGTCCATCTTCAGTATCATGTCCTCAGAAGCATACTCTGCCAGGTCTCTTATTCCCAAACTCATCCCTCTTGAGTGTGGATAGAGAAGAAAAACAAGACAAAAAACAATTCTGACATAATTTGGTATGTTGCCACAAGTCGTTATTGTCATATCAGAAGTTTTTATTTTTTATTTATTTATTTATTTATTTTATTTATTTTTTTTTTTTTTTGCAGCACCGGGGGTTGAACTCACAATCTTGCACCTGCCAGACAGGTGCTTGAGCCACTGAGCCAAACTCCCGATCCTAGTTTTTTGAGACAGGGTTGCACTATGTTGCTCAGGCTGGCCTTGTGATCGCGTTGTAGCCCAAGCCAGCCTCGAACTCACAACGCTACGCCTACCTCAGCCTCCGGAGTGCTGGGATTAAAGGCGTGCGCCACCACGCCCGGCTCAGAAATTTTTATTTTAATGAACTATAAATCTGTAAATTAGAGGACAAAGAGAGTCAGTCACAGTAGAAAAAAATATCAATCGTCCTTCCTTAATGTAGATGTTTCTCACTATGGGCTGTCATCCATGGTTTGGGATTTTGGCTACTAATTAATTACCTGATTTTGATAGATGGAGACAAAATTCAAGTATTTGAACGTAATAACTATTTTCCTTCTTTGGGCTAGACATGCCTAAGTTCAGCAAAATGTGTCTGTGTTTAATTCTAAAGGAGTATAGATGAAAGGAGTCTGACCCAGTTAATTTTTTAAAGACAACAGAAGAGCAGTTTCTTCATGAAAACTGAACCACCCCTGATATGCTGAGACAGGATTTTTAACTTTTTTTCTCTCCCTCCCACTCTCTCTTTCTTAAAGCATTTAATGGAATGAGGCAGCTACTGCTTCTCTTCCAAATGCCATAATTTAGCTAATCTGCATTCTTTCTGCTAAGGTATAATTTAAAAACCAACAGTGTATGTCTACCCACACAGACATTTTTTGAGAATTTGGGAAGTGACCAAGGACACCTTGTATCCTATCATCTGCTATGCAGCAGCACTGCAGAGATGCTTACTATCAAGAATGCTTTCAGTTTTACAAGAGGGGAAATGATGATGTCGAAGGACATGGGAACCATCTGGAAAACAACATACCCATCAATACCATGGAGCCTCGCTAAGCCTTGAGACTTCAATCAGGGCTTGTTTTTTGGCTTTTACCATTAACTACTGATGGTTTGGAATTAGACAATGTTGCTTTTCAATGTATCGTGTTGCATTCACAATTGCTCAGTACAAATACATCCAAATTTTCATTATTACTGAGAATGAATGTCTCACTTAACACAGCTCCATAAGCAGACTTACTGCATTCCTGAGTTTACTGATGTTTCTCTAGGTGCTGCAGAGGATACAGCGAATGCTTTTCGTATAGAGCAACTGAATAAATACGTTATACTTTAACAACCATATTGTCCTGAGACAGCTATTCAGTTCTGCATAGACAAGTAGACATACGCAATCTGCAATGAATGAACATAACTGTGTCCTAACAAAATTCTATTTATATAAAAAAAAAAAAAGCAACATGGTGGATTTAGCATGGAAGTTATTGTTTGTTGAACTCTGGGTTAGGACACTGGCCCCTAGCACCTAATAAAGCCTTTTTGAGAAGGGAGAAAACTCATGCCAGTTGCTATCCCAGTGAGTTTTGAATAGGCAGACATCATATTCTGTTTGTCTTTAGGCTCTTTTAGGGCAAGTTAGCAGAGAGCTCCTGTGCAGACTAGTTAAGTAATGGTTAATACTGGCTGTATTCACTAACCACACATCTTACTCTGTAGCATGTTGAAATGGTGAAGAAGACTATAGATGATGGGATACAGGGCAACATATAGTCGAAGCTGGAGTATCAGTAGAAAGATCTGGAAACAGGTACTGATTGATCTCTACCACACGTGTCCATAGACATTTTTTCTTTTCTCCCATGTTCTCTGTTGTTCTCCTTTCCCTTCCTTCATTTATTTTCTCCTCCTGTATTCTTCTGTTCCAAATATATTGTCCCAGTACCAAATCTTCACATAAAAATGTTCCCTTGGTTTTCTCTTCCACAAGCTCTTCTTTCTCATCTTAACTACAGCCTCTTTGCAGATACGAGCTACTCTAGCTCTCTCCAATCTGCCTTCCCCTTCCAGTTCTAAGAAAATCACAGATATCTCTGTATCCCCCTAAATGCCTCTCTGACTTTTTCCTGGCTTTAAAAATGTGTATCCCATACCATTATAGGTTTTGCCCAAAATTCTCAATTCTATCCTTTCTAGCATCCTCTGATGCAGATCTTACCAAGTAAATCATCTTTCTATCATCATACATATTCAGCCTGGCATGATGGCCCACACCTGTAATCCTAACACCCTGAAAGCTGAGGCAGGAGGATCACAGGCAGATCTCACCTGGGTTTCATTAGTGACTGGGCTTATCTTGTCTCAAAATAAAATAAAATGGACTGTGGCTGTAGGTCAAAGCCAAGGCCCTGAGTTCAATCCCCAGTACCATGAAACAAACAAACAAACGGACAATATAAATACAAAATCTAGTCCTAACTTTCCATTTGTTATAGTGTGAACAAATTTCAAGATTCTCCCCAGTAACCAACCTCCTTTTTATCTATCTTCCTTTTAAACTGTGTTTTAATCATACAGATCCCATCTCCAAATCTGATGCTATATGATCTAATTCTGTCATTAGAAAAGAGGCTATTATAGTCAGTTTTCCATTGTTATGGAAAGTATCCAAGAATAACATTTTGAAGAAGGAAAGATTTATTGGAGATCACAGTTTCAGAGATTTCAGTCCATGGCCTACAATTGACTAACAAACAAAGCTGCTCACATCATGGTAGCAGGAAGCTGAGGGAGAGAGAAAGAGCAAGACAGAAAGGAGCCAGGGGCAAGTTATGGTCTCTAAGGTCATGCACCCAGAACCCACTTCTTGCAGGTAGGCCCTACCTTCGACGTTTCTATCTCCTCCCAATAATGTCATCAAATTATAATTTATAACACACCATCAAATTATAAATCCATTAGAGGATTAATCAACCAATTAAATTAAAATCCACGTGATCCAATTACCTTCCAAAACACCATGTGTGACCATGAGAGCTTTGGGAACATTTTTAAAACCAAATCATAACAGAGACCTTACACTGAATTTTTAAGAAAAAATATAAAATTAAATACCACACCTCAAAACTCTCTATTTCCCTTTATTAGCAGGTAACTTACCTCTCCTCCTGAACATGCACACAGCTTACCTGCCATATAACATTCTGATTTTTCAGTTATCACAAATATTTCATGTTTCTAAGCAATTCAATCACTAACTTAATACAATCCAACCATGAGTTAGGTAAACAATACAGTAGGGTCATCCCATTCTTTTTTGCTTGGGACTGAGCCAAGGCAAAGAGGTATTTTCATCCTGGTCATCCTCAACTTCACCATCATCAACATCATCATCACCATCATCATCAACATCATCATCATCATCAACATCATCATCATTACACAAGTGCTCTCGACTTTTTAAAACATCTTCTTCTTGGATCTGTGCTTTCCTTCCAGTTTATTTTTCATTAAAATACTATGATAATATTTTATGTATATGCACAAAAATAATTTTAGATACTGTTAAGATTATTTCTTCAAGAGAAATTCTAAGAAACAGAACTACATTGTCAGAGAGCATCAATATCATTGCACTAGAGATTTTTACATCTCACTTACATCAACAGTCCTACTCCCTTAGCTTAGACTACCCCCTGTTTTAAAAAAATATTCAAACACATTCTTTCATTCTGTCGCCCTCATCTACTGAAATCTGCTTCATGGCCCTGCTCTTCGCCCTGCTTCCACATAAGGCTTATTATGTCTCTCTAACAAAAATCAATTATGTTGCATTTAAAAAATGATTAAGTCTTTCCAAGTCTCCATTAGACTGGAATGTGAGGATAAAAGTAATAATTGCATTATAGAGTTGAACACTCAAGAAAGTGCCTGGAAATGGTAGACATGCATGAGAAAACACAGTTGAGTAAAGTCCCATTTTTAAATTTTATTCCAGTAGTATCCAACACTATCACAAAGCGTGGGCAACAAACTTATCATTATGCCAACACTGTTGACAAAAATATCTCTGAACTTATTATTGGAAAAAATAATAGACATGGACTGTATGTTTTCTGCCTAGAGGAAATTCTAAATAAATAGCAAGTATAAGGAAGAAAGCAAACGAATGAATGAATAAATGCAAACCAAATCAAGAGCCAGTTAATAATACTTCAGTGAAACTGAGCCTTCTCTCCAGGTACCCATCCTTGGTGCCACTGACTCCAGACTAACTATGATAGAATTCAATGTTGCAAGTCACCCACTGGTTCAATGAGACTGGAGGGACTGAAGACAAATAAAATGGTCTCCTTCTGGTCTAGAATATTGGGTGCTTCCATACCGAATTTTCTTAGTGTCTTTTTTTTTTAATGAAAAAAGTAAGAATACTTGGTAAATATTTTAAAGGATTTTATTTTCACGAATCATCCATTTTGTATTTTAAGGCATTATAGAAAAAAGAAGTTGGATAAAAGGATAAATACCAGTGGTTACATTCGCATGTCCTTCTGGTGATGAGAGTAGTCGCATGACAGTCAGCCAAGCCTACAGGGAAAATACCAAGCTGATTTGAACATTGGCACAGAGCTGAGTTCCAGAAATCAATTCCTAACTCCATAGTGATTCCAGGGTTGGAGAATGCATGTGTGCAGAAAAACATGTGCTGTGTCTCCCTGCTGAAGCTACTGGCTCCCCTTTTCTGAAGTCCACAAGGCAGCTTATTTCTTGGAAATGCAGCGTTCTGCTGAGTAGGAAGGAGACCTGAGCTACTATGTTAAGCATGTGGAAGAAGTGTACTCTATGTAGTGCATGAAATATCACTTTGGCCAACCCCATCTAAAGCTAAATTGATCCATATGATTGGAATTTTGCCCAGACCTTTTAACCAAAGAGGGGAAAGAAGGCATCATTTTGAAATTAGCATTATCAATACGGTAATACATTTTGAATGCTAGTTGGGCCTGACATAGGAAGTGATGTAATAAGGGAGTGCTTACTGCTCCTGCCCCTCAAACAGGAAATATTTTCCTTGAGGAATAGAATATTTGAACACTGTAGATTGCATTTTAATATTAACCAGATTTCTACATTAAACATGATTTCCGAGAACAATTTGATTTTTTTCTTTTTTTCTCTTTACCCACACTGCACCCCTCAAGCAAGTGATCAGAACAGCATTCAACCACGGGAGGCTCCTGGAATGGACCCAGGGCTGCCTGCAATTTATATGTCAAACTTTGTACCACTGAGCAGCAGCGAATCACTCAGCAGCATGTGTCACTCATTGCTGCTCTGTCAATTGTTATTGGTGCTTGATGCCTACAAATTCTCTCCTGGTTCTTTTGATGATCTCTGAGTGTGAGATTTCAAAAGCCATTTCTTCCTCGCCATCCATGGATGCGTAAGTGTAATCACCATCTAGGACCAGCACAAAGAAACAAGAAAATCACACGCCTGTTTTCTATTTTGAAAAGTGCAGAAAGGAATTATGTGAGCTCCTAGAACACACTTCTGCAACTTTCTGCAGAGTCAAAAAACCTTTTAACTGGCTAAACATATCTATCCCCAGTGGACATACACGTAAGAATTCTAAGCTACCTAAAGTGGCCTTTCTTAAGGGCAGACATGAGAGTAGTAACAAGCCCTGATTGGTTAATGGATGGACTTCAAGATTTATCAGTTTTGATTGCTTTCTTCTTTGGCAGCCAGTGAAATAGTGGAATAAAGACAATTTAAGCACAGTTCCACCGAGACAGGGGAGGTTGTAGAAGAACTGATACAAGTAATGTGCTGCCATTTCTGATTCTTTGAAAGCTGATATATGTAAAATGAGGCACCAAGGAAATGAACAAGGAGGATGAGAATATAGATTTGCAAGTAATAACCCAAAAGCCTGGAACTTTGATGAGTGTATTGGCATTCTAAAAATTGATAAGGAGAGCCTCTTAAGATAATTAAGGATAGTTCAGGACAATTTAGGACAGATGGTGAACAACAGCTGTAAACAGTGATTTAAAAAAATTATTTTGCACTGAAAATTAAGGTTTTCCAGTAAAATGTGTGAAATAAAGAACTAGAAAAGTTTAAAAAAAAAGAATAAATGAATAAAAACAATCCATACAGCACTCTGTGGATCTAGAACTACCCTAAGAGTATTGTCATTAGCAAGAGAACCCAGTGTGCAAAACTGTCAGTCATCATCGACTCTTAAAAATGCTCAAGCCATACACTGGGGGAAAAGTAGTCATGGACAACAGATTTCCAGATTTCCAGAAAATTTCACTATTGTCTCCTTGCAGCGATAGCCCACTTCTCTAGCAGTGAGAAATGTCTTGGTCAAGATCTCCAGCTCTCAGACATAAGAGATTCCACAGAGGGGGAAAAAGAACCCAGACATTCAATTGTTTATCTTGATGCAGCATAAATCCTTCAGATACAGTTATAGACATATGCATAAATATCTTCTAAATATGAACTTATGGAGGAAGGAAGAAACCTAATATTTGTAAAAAAAAAATCTGAGTTATTTATTTTATATACTTTTAAGTGTTTTATCACATGTCACATCTAACCACCTTGAAAAATAAATATCTGAGTTTGAAAAGTGAGAAAAAAGGCACAGAAAGTCTGGTACCTGTTTTAAGATATAAAAGTACAAAATGCACATAAAATGTTGAGTCACCAAACTAGGATTTGAACTCAAGATCGCCTGAATAAAGGATCAGTGTTCTTTCCATCATGTAGCAGCTGTTACTCAGATTCATCTATTTGCAGGTTGACCTGGCAGCTGGTGTTACAGGAAACCATCACTGGCTATCTATGTAAACAGCCTTGTCTCATTGCATTGAGCCAACTTGCAAAGTAGTCCCTTCACGTTGACCTTCCGCCTTACTCTACCCAACAACTCGGCTTAGTAAATGCTTCAGGGTCTTGACTACAATCAAAGTCCCCTGCTGATCTGTTCCATGTGACTGAAGCCTTGCTTGATCAACACGCAAATTCTTTCTAGGATCTTCCTCCTTCCCACCACACTAGCGGATTCTACAAAACATAGGTCAGCTCCCAGGATGGCTTCTTCTTGCCTGACATTTTACATTGGTTGTTTTTTTCCAACGTCCTGGTCCCTCTCTCCCACACAACCCAGTGAGTAATATTTTTCCTTATTCCAGAAACAGTGAATGTCTATGGACAATATTAAATTAGAACTTTATAAGAACATAAAAGCATTTTTGATGACTTAACTTCCAATTATCAAAACAAATGCCTGGAGCAAGAGCTGACAAAGCAAAAGGAGAGGGAGCAAATGCATAATAATAAAGCTCACAATGCTTCCAGCGCCAAAATAGATAAAACAAATAGATAGAAATTCACTTGGTTGAAATCACTATTAGCTGACTTAATTTATATCACTATTAACTAACGTAATTTGGAATATATTTATAAGAAAGTACACTCCAATTCCACAGAGTACAAACTCCTTACTAATGCACATGGACTAGGTATAAATATAATTTATGTTTAGCTCTAAAATCGATGTCAGCACACTAGTAAAGTTAGAAATCAAAACATATCCTCCAATGAAATTAAATTAGAAAACAATATTAGGATATTACTATAAAATCCTCAAATATAGTATTTAAAATTAAAGAACATACTTCCAATTAACTCATGAAGAAAAACGTATATTGTATATTAAAGCAGTATTTCTAATTGAGTAATAAGTGAATGCAACATATTGAAAAATACGACATATGGCTAAAGGAATACGTAAAGTAAAACACATAATTTTAAGCTGGGCATGGTGACACATGCTTGTAATTTCAGTGCTTGGGAGGCTGAGGCAGGAGTATTGTCATGAGATTGAAGTCAGCCTAAACGACATAGAAATATATAATTTTAGTTGCTTATGTTATAAAAGAAAGATCCCTAATCAATGACACAGCCCCACTCTAAAGTTCTAAAGAAGAAAGTAAAGGAGAAGAGGAGACAATAAAAGGAATAATGCACAAATACTAAAGAAAAATCAGTGAAAGCACACGGAGTTATTTTGAAAAAAGATTAAAATTTATAGATCTGTTCCTAAAATGTCATTAAAAACCACTAAAAACAAAAATAAAAGAAGGAACATCACTATATACAATTCAGAAATTTAAAAAAATAGTTTAATATTTCTGAATAATTATGCTAAGAAAATTGAAAACTTTCATATAATGGACATTTTGAAAACCAAGTTTGTTAATGCTGGTACAGAAATACGCAATTAAATAGCCCTGCACACACTAAATAAATCAAATTTCTAATGAATATGTTCACCAAATGACAAGTTCAGTCTCATATAGCTTTACTGTTGAATTCTTTCAAATATTTAAGAAAGTAATCCCATGTAAAATCTTTCAAAATGAAAATAAGGAAATAGCATTTTCCAACGCATTAGATAATGTATGTACTCCACTAATATTAGGATAAAGGACATTGTAAGGAAGAAAACATGATCAGTTTTCTTCATGTATATAGAAGGTACATACCAAACAAAATTTAACAGAATCAAATTACGGTGATGCATTATCATTCAGTTGATTATCCTGAAGGTAAAAGTTTCTTTTTTAATCTCAATACTAATCTAATGAAATTCATCATATTCACAAAATAGAATAAAAAATTTACATGACTCTCTCAGTAGATGCATATATTAAAGTTAGTAAAATTTAAACTAATTTGTGATAGCCGCACTCAGTAAGCTAGTAATAAATGGAAACTTTCTCAGTTTTATGAGGGCATCTACAAATATATTCAGCCAATCTCAAACTTAAATGGTGTTAGATGGAATGCTTTCCATGTAAAATCAGAAGCAAGTAAAGGTGTCAGTTCTAGCAACTTCTGTTCATCATTGTATTATAATTCTTAGCCAATGCAATAAGACAAGGGGATTAAAAAGCATTCAGATTAGAAAGGAAAAATTAACATACTATGCATGACATGACCATATACATAGGACTTCCAAAGAAAAATGCCAACACGGATATAAAACCTTAATAAGTGGTTCTATTAGGGTCACTATGTAGAAGACCAATGTAATATGAAGAATCATTGATAAAATTGTTTTTAAAAATCTGGTTGAATCTGTCATATAGCCAGGGCCTCATGATGAACCAAGAGATGAGCCAAAATTCATCTTGGGGAGAATCACAAGACCTTAACGACAAGCCCAATTACTACCAATTATGAAAGGTAATACCATTTTCGGTTGTTGAAACAGAATGTCGGCATGTTAGACATTAACTGTCAATCACAAGAGAGATGTCATATATATTAAGAAATTCTGGACAAAAGAGTAATATTATGAGCATTAAATCGGTTTTGCTAAGGGATCTAGCATCACTTCAGCACCTATAATTTGTCATTATTATTAAGCCATGAAATGAAAAGGTGAACCAAATGGTATGTGCTTTCCAACGCTAAGTTTATGTTGGAATGAGATACTAGGCCACCAGAGCCGCTTAAATATTTTTTAATGAATTCATAAAGAAAATCCAGACACTTAAAAATAATAAGGCCTACAACAGTGCATTTCAACAGGGTTTGCTAATGGGGAATCAATATTTTTCCTCAAGACTCACTTCCTCTCATTCTGTCTTGCAAATACAGACATTGGAAAGTGAAGAGATCATTAGTTTCATCTTAAATACTAATGAGTCAAAGCCCAGATGTTTCAAATTTAGGCTTAAATTTTTGATAGATTCAATAGGCAGGTTTTCTTCATGTGTTTCACAGTATGTAACAGCAGAAATTATTTTTCACAAGTTGCCTACATACATAGATTGAGAAATATGCACAAAAACGTTGTCAAAAATTTAAAAATGATCACTGTTCTTAGTAAAGTAATACAAACCTAAAATTATTACACTTTGAAGTTTTATTTTTCATTAAACTTTGTGTAACAATATCAACTGATTCTCTTAAGAAATGCTAATAAATAAAGCTACTACTAATATTAATAGCATCCTACACTTTACTTTTACTGCGTACTATGTATAATATATTATGCTACAATGTGTTTAGTCCTAACAATCCCACCAAAATGTGTCATTATTATTCCTATTCTGGAGGTCAAATAAGCAAAATAGAGAGAGTTTGACTTGTTACTAAGAAGATTAGTGAATGGCATGGTTATGTTTCATAAACAAGTTTGTCAGAGAGGGCTGCAATTCACAAATAAATGTGTCATGCCATGAAGATTAGGCTGTGAAGCACTGATACTCTTTACCACAGCGGGGAAATGGATATTAACTAAAATACTAAACACTCTGCAGCTTTTCTCTCACCCTCAAAAGGTTTGTGCATAAAGAAAAGGTATAGGAAGGCTGCACGGCAATTTGAAAATAAGAAGTCTATTTGAAAGTAGAACCTGCCTTACAATAATGAAATAAGATCTATGCAAGTCACACAATTCTACTGAATAATCGTACAAAAACAAACTGAAAGAGTAAGAGGACTACATAGGGATTCATCTCACTGAAGTAATTAGAATGAATATATCCTATTGTGGTCTATCTGAAAAGGATTTTTTTATGTAAAGCTCAGAGATTCAATTTACACACACACACACACACACGCACACACGTACACATTTGATTTCACAAATTACTTGAGTAAGTGGAACATAATTTCAAATCACCCATTCTGTCTACCTTATTAGATTCTAGTCAGGAAAAAAAATCCCTAAAAAATAGCCATGGAGAAGTGAAAAACAAACAACTTCTAATCAAATTGAGCAGTGCAGAAAGTCCCTATTGGAAACAGTGGAAACAGCATTGGGATGTGTATGCAGAAGGAGATCTGGCTAATGGCTACCTGCCATAAGGATTAATCATTCCTGTAATATTATGGAGACAGGTCTGAAAGGATCCATGGGTTGTCTGAAACTCTCCCTACTGCTTCCACAGTACCAGGGAGCCATAATCCAAACAATTTTAGATAGATGGCTCTCTTCTTTGATTTAAGGAAATCTCCAGGGTCTCAAATTTCCAAATTGCCCTGATACATTTCATATATTTCCCCAGCTTTTGTAAATCTCTCTTTTTATTAAATAAATCTAACTTTCCCGTATGAGTACTGGGCTTGGAGGAGAAATATTATATGAGCTTCTCTATTTTCCCATTAAGAAGAGTATGCTTAGAAAACAAAAGTTCCAACATAGCTATAGGAAAATACTGCTATGTCTTACTATATCTGAAAGCCAAGGGATTCCGTACCCACTTCCTTACCTACTCATGTCAACTCTCAAATGAAAACTTTCCACAGTAGCACAGTAGACACACACACACACACACACACACTCACACACACACACACACACTCACACACACTCACACACACACACACACATACACACACACATTCACACATGGTTGCATGCACACATATAGTCCTTCCTTGACAAGGTTTCACCCAAACTAAAATTTGGGAATCATTTCATTCTCAGCCAAGATTATTCTACTACCAACGTGTGAACATTTTTTCATGTTCACGTGTGGTGCTTATTAGGTAGATAGATGCCAAGGTTCCTTTCCACAACTACTGACTCAGAACACATTGGGCTTGAGCCCTAGAAATCTAACTTTAACAAGCTCTTCCAGTAATTCTTACACAAATTAAACATGGAGAAGTACTGCGTTAACATCAGGTATCAATTGGCCCTGGTCTGGAAAGGCCTCTGCTTTCTTTCCGGCAGGAAACCCGAAGTGCTCAGGCTGAGTGCCTTTACTGAACAATCTCACACTGTTCAAATGGGGCTTGAGTTACTATCAAGGACTAGTAGAGTAAAAGATGTTGAAATTTGCCAACACATACACACCTTCATTAACCAGCTACATACTAAAAGTGAATGACTCTGTTACTGAAGACTGATTTACTCAGTGTGCTAAAACTCCAAGAATCATCTCAGAAAAGCAGCATCTGTTTCCTAAAATTCTCCTGACTTCTTTGAATTTTTAGAATCCTAATGTGAGAATAAAATACACTTTCTATGAATAATAAACGAAAGTTTCCTGAAATTTCTGACTCGTGGCATTCCTGGAGGAGAGTTGTAGCTCTCCTGGTGCTAAAATATAATAATACAAAGGGAATGTACACACAAATTAGATTTCCTATGTGAGAAGAAATAGTTTACCAATTCTGATACTCTTTATTTCTTATTATTGTTGTTACTCCTTCTACTTTTACACATGACACAATCATCCCGCAGTGTGTAGAAATTTCATCATTTTAGGAGGGATATTTGCAATGTACAGTTCATGCAGACATTTTTTGCAGTAGTTTAAAAATTCCTGAGCCTTTTCATAGCTGGGATGTTGAGATAGTTACATTTGTGCAAAATTTTTTACCAAGCTGAAAGGAATTGATCACGCTGCCTGAATCACATTAAACAATCATATAATCTAAAGAAAACAAACTACAGACATTTTAATTCTCCCCTTTTTGCTCTGAATGTTTCTCGTTAACCAAGAAAGATGAATCCAATTTTTAACCCTAGCTGAACTCTGCATATTTTGTCTCGTTGTTTTACTATATCGTAGATTTGCAAATCTTCCATTGATAAATTGATATCTTAATTAGAATAAATTTTCCAGGGTATATCTAGCATATCTTTTTCTGGAGAATAAGTTTGATGAAGAAAAGTTCAAATAGGTTAACTGAAAAATTCTTTCAAATTCTGCATGATAGTGAAAAATGGAACTGGGTTTACCCTCCCACCTTAGATGGCTTAAAAACCTGACGAAATACATGTGCAAAAATATTTGTTAGCATTATAAAACAAGTACTTCGGGCTGGTCTTCTCAAGAGAAAACAGACAAAATGAGCAGTATGATTGCTCAAGTTTACAGTGCAGTTTCAAGCCCAAGGAAAAGAAGTATAACACAAGTTCAGCAGTATCTCCAGATAGAGAGAATAGTCAGGAATCAGGGAAAAGTCGCCACAGAATTCATAAGGCAAAGTAACAGCAAGAGTTCTGGATATCATCCTAGGGTTTCACTTGAATCTTTAGCAGAGTACTGTACTGACGTACTCCTGTTTGTAAAGAAATTACCTGAATTAGGAAAACAACCACCAGCAAGAAGCAAGAGATCTCAGTGCTCTCAAAGCAAAGAAAAAGTTCACGTGTCCACGAGTCACAAAGAAGAAAATTTTTAGTAAACGAAGCATCAGGTTAAGGCATTTAGAAGACTACTACCTCAGTAGTTGTGGGAGGTAAGGGACTGTTCTGTGCTAATGTCCAATTTCTATTCTCTTCTAACAAGGATTAAAGGAAGGCCTACAAAATGCTATTTTTGACTTTGAGCAACTTAACTACGTACCAGAAACAAGTTCAAAAGCCTTTAAAAGAATCCTTTTAAAAATTCAACACCCAATAGCTTAAAATTCACAATGCCTGGCTTCTAACCAAAAAACAACAATAGCAATAACCTATTTGACTACTTATTTGGTATGCAAAGGAACAGGTGAATGTGATCCAGTATGAGATCGAAAATTGTACGAATGATAAAACTAATAGGTAAATATATTAGAACAGACTTTAGAATCATATTATGGCACTAAATTAAAAACTTAAATGATACAGACAAATTACTTTAAAAAGCAACTACAAAACTCATTGAAATTTTTAATGATGAAAATGCTCTGAACACTACAAAAAGAAGGAACTTCATAAATATGATAAAAAATGCACAGAAATTCTAGTTTATATCATACATAATGGAAAAAGAGGAGTTCCTCTCTCCTCCATACTTTGTGATGAAACAACAATCTTTAACATTGTGCTGGAGGCTGAGAAAGGTGAAATAAGATAAGAAAAGAAACAAAAGGTAAACATATTGAAAAATGAAGGGAAAAATGTCAGCTTTTGCAATGCAAGTTCAGTTGCCAAAAATTATATTTCTACACTAATGAGGAATCAGAATTTTCAATTTGAAAAGAAATACCATTTATAGTACTATTACAATATGAAACAATTATGAATAAATTTTACAAAATATGGCCAAGATCAGTACACTGAAAACAATAAAACATTAGTGGGTAAGATTTTTAAAACTTAGCAAACTAAATAAATGAAGGATACACCATGATATGGAAAAAATCAGTATTATTAAGATACCAGTTCTTTCCAAAGTGATCTACAGATTCAATATGAACCCAGTGAAAAATCTCACAGACTTTCCTTTATTTGTATGAAAATTGACAAGTTGATTCTACAATTTATGGGAAAGTGTGAAAGACCAAGAGAATTTATAGCCTTTATTGGAAAATAAGAAAAAAGTTAGACAGTTCATGGTAGTTTTTCTTTACTATAACAAACAGCCAAGATGGATCAACTTAACAAGACAAAGGGTTATTTTGTCTCATGATTTTGAAGGTTTGGATCCACAATGGGTCAGGTCTGTTGCTTGTAAACCTACAGCAAGGCAGTACGGCATGGCAGAAATGTCTGGCAGAGGAACCTGCTCACCTCATGGAAGCTGGGAAGCAAAAAGAAAAAAAGAACAGGCTGAACTCTTCTATAACCTAATTTCCTTCACAAAGATTCCAATACGTCCAAAGATCCCACTACTTCCCAATGGACTGTGAGTGGGGACTAAACAGCCCCCCAGGCCTTTGGGGGGCTGTTCAGATCTAAACTGCAGCACTAGTTATATGTACTTACAGTCAACTGAGTTTGGGCAAATGCACCAACAACACAAAATGAGGCTTTTCAAGAAATGATTTAGGTAAAACTTCATTTACATGCAGAGACTGAAGCTGAATACTTACTTCATATATAGGAAACTGTAAAGAATCTTGTTCCTTTTCTCATACTACATATGAATTTAAGCCAAAATAGATGGTAGGTACAAATGAGAACTGAAGCTATAAAATTTGCAGTAAAAATATAAATGAACATCTTAATGACAGTAGAAACGGTTGAAATTTCTTAGTGCCCAAAGGTTACAAACTCTAAGATATAAAAAAATTCTAAATTGGATTTTGTCAAAATTCAAGACTTGTGCATATGTCAAAGCACTTCAGAAGATGTGACAACTAAAGTGAAAGAGCAAGTTACAGATTATTAAAAAAAAATTATGACAAAGAACTCAAGTTTAGGATATATAAAGAACTCTTGCAATTTAATAATAAGACAGACATCCTAATAAAAATTGCCCAAAGAATTTGGATAGACGCTTCACTAAGAAAGAAAAACAGAAGGTAAATAATCATTTTAAGAGGTGAAATTTAAAGGCAAATTAAAACAAAAGAGATGTTACATAGTAAAGTAGAATAGTTAAAATTTAAAGAAGATTAAGCACACATGCTTACACTATTCTGCAAACATAAAATTACACAACCATCCTGGAAAGCAATTTGACAGCTTCTTAAGACTTTTAAAAATAAATCTAGCACATGCCAAAGTCATCATTCTGTTTAGTATTCATGCAAGAGAAATGAAAACAAATGTCAACAATTTCTACATAAATATTCACAACTTTATTTGTGATAGTCAACAATTGGAAAAAACAAAATGCTCATAAAGAAGGAATGGAAAAGAATATTTCATATCCACACAATGGGCTACTATTCTGCAATAAGAATGTATTGCTAATATATGCAACAACTTGAATAGATGACTCTCCAAACAGTATGTTGAGTGAAAGCATTGCGATAAAAAGAGCACATGGATTTAGAAATTAGATAATGATTCATACAGAATTCTATAAAATACAAGTTGATCTTGTCAGAAAACAGGCCAACTGGGAACAGAGGTGAGTAGATAAATAGTTATGTTGGGATTGAGTGCAATGAAGAACAAGGTAAGTTTGGATGATGGACAATTATTTTGTTCATGATGATGGATTCACTGGTGTATACATATGTCACAACTCATTAAAATTAACAAATTAATTATATGCCATGTATTTCCCCTGTAAAGGTATAAAAAATTTTCCTGGAAAGTTAAATAAAATGTTGTTTACCTGCTTAATCAAACAACAGCAGAGTTAATTACTAATTTGAACATTTTCAGATCTTTTTTTCTCACTGCAAGGAACTTGCTTTGCTCTTGTGAAAAATCATCACCCTTTATTTTAGATGTCAAAATTATGCAAATCACTATGCATCAGAAATAGCAAGTAAAGAATCCAGTCAACAGATACTTTGCAGACAAAATCCAGTGACATTGAAAGAGCAAATACGTCTTAAGCCTGGAATTTTGTTAGAATAGTGATTCTAAGAATAGAAATAGGAATGTGGAGGAACTATTTTAGGAGACAGTTGAGTTTGGACTTGAGACTGACAAGTCAACAGAGTCAGAAGGCAGTTGGGAACTTGGGATTCTAGTAGGAGGAGCTGTCTGCACTTGTGTTCTGTCATCTGTTTACGGCAGGGCTCAGCCCTGGTCCTTTCTGTGATAAGGAAGTCTCCTATCTATACTGTCCAGTAGTGGTGTCACTAGCCAAATGTGATTAGTGAGTCCTTGAGATGTGGTTGATTAAGAAAGAAATTAATTTTATTTGAGTTACATTAGTTCAAACTTAAATAGCCACTTGTGGCACAGCACTGGTTTGGAGAATCATTGTTCATTCAACACCCCAATCTAGGAACTCCAAGCAATTATATCTCTTTCATTTTTAAATTTCTCATTAGTTTGCATACTGAATAAATAGTCATTAAATACCTCTACTCTCTTGTGTATGGACTTTGCCCTTCTGAAATTTCTATTCCAATGCATCCTTTTAACCACCAATCCTTTAGCTCAATGGGAACTTCATTACACTTTAACCACTTCATCTCTGCTACTATTAAAACATTTTCAAGGTTGCCAAAATTCATCAAAAAGAGGAGAGAACCCAATGTTTTAATTTTGTTTCTTATTGTTGTATGGTTTTTGTATTACAGAAAGGACAAAAACATAAGATGCTTTTCAATCAGTTTGCTATTTTGGTGTCATGGTAGACAAGCTAAAATCAAAGTATTAAAATTATTAACTTCTCAACTAGAAGTTATGAATGTGAAAGGTAGCATTTCCTGTGATCCTTTCCCCCACTGTTTTCCATTGCTAAAGTTTTACTGACAATAAATATTGGTGGACATGCACAGCAAAAACTGAGTCACTTATCTTACTGTTCGTACTGATTTCAGTACATGAGGTTATAGAAGTCTACATGAATGTATGTCTATATACAGTACCATCATCATCTATAATGATACAAATATTTTTACCCAGGCTTAAAAACAACATTTTCCAAAAAATAAGAAAATAATTCTTTGAAGTGGCTCAAATATTCAAATTCTCCAGTGGAATTTTCCATTATCTCTGAAGCATTCATAATACATGTGATGTGTACACTCTCCTCCAATGTAAAATGTAGAGCATATCTTCCAGATTGTGGGGTAGAGACCTTTTCTTTAGATACTTTGATAGTAAAGCCTTGGTCATTGGATTGAAAGTTTTAATTAGCAAGGTTTGGCTTCAAGGCATGAAAGGGAAAGAAAGAAACTTGTCCAAGATTTTATCTTGTGATCACAAATCCATCAGGACTGTAAATTTGTTAGGGAAAGCCACTGAATGATCCTGAGGGAATCCAAGCTTGTTTATGAAGGAACCGCCAACCCTATACAAGTGTCAAAAGTATAGGAAATCAATGTCTGCAAAGTCATTAGACTGTCGAAAAGACCTACTTTTGGCTGCTTTGGCTCTGATTCCTAGAGACACCCGAAGGAATTATTAGAGGCTCAGAACAGCAGGCCTCATTACCATAGATGTAATAAAGCTTATTTTCTGCAGACTTCTTGGTTATCGCCATTTAAAAGTGGTGAAATGCTGATAGGCCCAATACACTCATGAAAGATGGAGTAGCTAAATCTAATTTTTGAGTCGAAAATTGCCAACTTCCTAGCGGAGCCCATAAGAGTTACATGAATGATTTTTTTTTTTTTTTTGCTCGTAACAAAAAGCAAGTTGTTATATCAAAAACTCATTAGAGTTAAAGGAATGGGGGAAGATATTTCTGATCTAAAACCATTGAAACAACACAAGCATAATCCATCTTCCTGAGCTGTAAATAAAAAGTACTCTAATACTCTGTAGCAATGTATTCACTTAGTACATGACCACATGTTTAGTACAGTCACTGATGTTCGTCTGCGCCTTTCCACACAGGAACAAAATAAGGAAAAGCAGACCCCTGCAAAAAAGGACAGGATCCTTGGGAAACACTGAGCCTTCACAGTACCCATCTCTAGACCTCAGGCCTCAGGTTTAGTCTGCCCAGGCAGGCACTGTAGTTATTTAGCACTATTTATCCCAAATCCTGGATACAGAGGAAAGGCAAGAAGTAATAAGCCTTTCCAGCCCCAAGGGGATTCTGTTACTTTATCACCACTGTGCTTTGATTTCCATCATGAACAAATAGTGCTTTGAAAAGTTGCACATCTAATTTGTTTACTATTTTCATTAGTGTGGTTTTCTTGGTAACCAATATGGGAGCAGCAGTGGCTATGAGCAAAGTGGCTGGTAACAAAAGGTGGCTCTATGCAGAGAATGTGTTTTTCTTTCTGTTAAAATGCAGCTACTCCCTCAGTAGCTGCATCTGATAGACTTTTGACCTTAGCTTTATTCTTTGGTTATGGGAATCTCCTGCTATGACTGTCAAATGCAGATTGCAAGACTGTCTTTTAGGGACTTTGACCCCTGAGGAGGGTCAGGGAGCCTAACCTTTTAGCAAGCATCTCTTTTTTGAGAAATACATCCCTAGGTTATCATCCTGTTGCACTCAACTATCAGAACACGAACACTGGTTGGCAGGTAAATAGCCCAGGATCCAAGTTAAATTCATGAATTCCTAGTTAAACTGGGTTCTCTCAACTTTTAACCAACTCTCTCATTAAAAGTTATTTCTAGAAAATTGTCTACCCCGCTGCTTATAGAAGGAGGAAGCAACCTCTGCCAAGATCTACTGAGGTTGATTTTTAGGTTTACTGTTTATGTTTCATTTGTTTGCTCATTGTGGTACTAGAAACTAACTCCAAGGCCTTTATACTGAGCTACATCCACAGCCTTATTTGTGTGTTTATTGTTTTGAAGCAGAGTACTGCTTAACTGCTTTTTGCTCTAGGCTTGAGGTTGTGATCCTCCTGCCTCATGCTCTGAGAGTGATGAACTATAAATGTGCACCACCACCACCACCACCACCACACCTGGCTGCACATGCAGTGTTCTATTTGATGCTTCTAACTGATGGCTTCAGAAGCAGCTAGCTCATCTTCTTGATGCCCTAAAATGGACTTGATTTATGTCTTCTAAGAAGAAAACTCTGAGATGGAGAGTTGCAGGTGACAAATTCACTGAGGAGCTCTTAAGATCAATATCTTTAAGAATTAAAGAAAGCAGTGATGGGTAAAAGACCATGTTGAGCAGCAAGCACCCTAATAAAACCATCAACTGATCCCAGGGGTGCTCTGGAGTGAGCTCTTCCTCCCTGAGGCATGTGGGTCAAGGTCTTATTCTGTCACCATCGATATTTTGTTGGATGTGGGTCACCTTTGTTACACAAACTAGGGAAAAGTAGTTATCTTCTTCTGAGAGTGAGTCCTAGGGAGCACTTTGGCATGATCTGTCAATAATAAATATGAAATGGGAAATCAGTTTCTGAAAATGGCATCCGGGACGCACACCGAAACATCCCTCCGAAGATGGGCTATTGATCACAGTCTTGCTCACCTTCTTTATCCATATCTGATTGCTCTAAGTTTCAATAAGACAACAAATAAGTTGGGATCAAGAGCACCCTTGAGAAACCTAAGAAGTTCGAAATACTTTAAGACTGGTGCTTTAGCAGTGAGTGTGTGCACATTTTCAATGAACAATCAGAACAGAGAAGGAGTCTCAACATATTTTAGCACTAAAATGTCAGGTTTCATTAGAGTTAGTTGTTCCAGGAAAGCAAAGGGAAATAAAACACAGAGAAACACTAACAAAGACTCACATTACTAGCCTCTTAAATACACTGGCCATACACTGGGAGTTTACTTTGAAAGAAGGGAAATGTGTATTTTACACATTTCAGTGAATCAATATTCTCATCCACTAAGACCTCTCATCAATCATTGCTTGGTCAGACAACCCCACAAACAAGGAGGGCATCCAAGCTCATTTCTGGAGTTATTATTAATTTCAGGTGTTACGTGCAGGCCTTTCACAGTAAGCACTTTCAGGGGTACCCGGCAACATGAGGCACCAATCCACTGCTAAATGTCTGGCTCTCAAATTTTCAACTGGGGATAATCACACTTAGATCAAGTGTCAACAGAGGTCTTGTTCAACTACGACAAGCCAGACAATGCAACCTGTACTACAGCATGGCCTTGGTAGGATGCAGCTTTTTCCCTGGCTCGGTTCACCGCTGCGCTTATTGATAGGCAACACGTTTGGAAATAAGTTGATAAATGTGGATGGAGACCAGCATAAACCCATGGATTTACTTTCATGTCCAACTTGAGCAATAGCCACGTTGAACATGAATGATCAATATCCTGGCAAATGGTAAATGTTTGATGAGGCCGAGTCCTTGAACCCAAGTCTAAGGCAACAGGGGAGACAAAGATCATCGGCCCTACTGCTCATTAACCCAGGGCGATCACTGATAGTAAGAGGCCTAGAGAACTCTGAAAATGAGTGCTGACGTCAGTTTTCATTTCATTTCTTCTCTCCAGAGGCTGACTGCAGTTGAACAGTCACTCAGTAACTTTTCCAACTGGTTTCTTGGTGTTTCATGGACGTTCTTCCTTCCCCATCCTCCTCTTTTCTCAACTTAAATGTTGTCCTCAGTTCTCCTAATTTCTCTTTAGGTTTTCTCACTGGTGATTTTAGGAAATCCTGTGGCTTAAATGCTATGTCCAGGCCTGTGGGTGTTGTATTCATGCGCTGGGGTCTGAGCTGTATGTCTTCTACACAGCACGCCACATGTCGGGACTTAGGACAGACGTCTGATAAACTTCTTACTTTAATCTGGCTGAAACACACAGCTTCACCCTCCAAATCTGCCCTTTCCCCAGTTATTCCTATCAATGGCTCATAGTCTCATCCATCCAATTTTATGCAGCCAAAGATCTGAGCATTACCTTTTTTCTCTCTCCCTCTTTCTCACTCTTTTATCCTAAATCTAATCCATGAATGGACCACGTTTTCCGAACTTCAGAATATCGGCCAATTTACCTCATCACTTCTAGTGCTTGAATTCTTAAAAGATTTACTTAACCCATTCCAAGAGACCCCAGTTTAAATCCTGCTACAAATGCACCAATAATTCTATTTTCTATGAAGAGCTAAAATTGTGTTTTAAGAATAGACTGCTGCTCCTTTGTTTAAAACGCTCCAAGAGTTTCTATAGGATTTAGGAAAAAAACAAAATTTAAGTTTCCTACACTGACCTCTAGGGCAAAATATGAACAGTGTCATTTCTTTTGAATCTCATACTGCCTTTTGCTACAGAAAGAATGGTTGTCTACTGACCCTTCCACATACACAACGGTAAGTTTTTCCTGCACAAAGTCTTTTGAACTTATCATGCATTCTGTCTGTAGTCCACTTTCTAGGTCTTTCCATGACTTGCTTCCTCACTATATCAAGTCTGGGTTCCAATATCACTTTC
The DNA here is from genome assembly GCA_004363535.1 of Dasyprocta punctata. Taxonomy (NCBI): domain Eukaryota; kingdom Metazoa; phylum Chordata; class Mammalia; order Rodentia; family Dasyproctidae; genus Dasyprocta; species Dasyprocta punctata. The sequence continues at coordinate 56 of RJWM01025148.1, read as the reverse complement.
TTGGAGCACCTTCCTTTGCTCATCCTATCTAAGTGGTCCTCTATCTACACCATCAC
>RJWM01025147.1:0-29735 GCA_004363535.1 Dasyprocta punctata | reverse complement strand
AACAAGAAAACAACACATACTTTAATATTCTGTACAATTCCTACAAAGCAACATTTTTATATGCCAAAATGTTTCAAAATGACAAATAGTTTTAAATATACTTAGTGGAGAAAAGAAGGAAATCAGGGAACCGAGGTCAGGACAGGAGAGCATGCAGAACCAGCCAGACGCAAAACCAGATTTCACCCGGTGTTTCCCCAGGACCCCAGCTGGCCTCCACTCCTTCGTCCTGAACTCGTGCCATTAGGCCGACCCTGAATCCTTTATTCCTGGCATTAGCCATGACTGGGTCCTTGTCATCTGTTCTTCTGAGCTTGACCTCTGAGACTGAATCTGATTAATTTTATAATAAATGTTTACAGAGAAAGTCTGAGCGTTTTCCCCTGACAGATGAGTAAGGTCACCCTTGGAATATTGATTTCTTAAACTTACTGTGCCATTCCTTGTTTATAATATCATAAATTACGGGCCTGGATGATACTTTGGGGTTCGCCGAGTTCAGCTCTCTGGGGATTCAGAAGCTGAGGTTCAAGGAGGTCAGGGGCGTGAAGACGTGAGTGGGGAGCACGGCACCGGCTCGCCTCGCGTCCCTCGCCCGCAGCCGCACGCTGGGGAGGAAGAGTTCGCAGTGGATCACAGATCAGATCTCCGGAAGAAGAAACCCGATCCCTTCCGGCCGACAGAGGCGGGTGCCCCCACCCACTGTGCACGCTACACTGGGAATTTGTGACTCAATTAGGTATTAAAGCAAACGGCTCACCAGGCCAATCGGGCCCAAGTGAAGGCTCAGCAAAACGGAGCTGCGCTCTCCTGCGACGACCATCAGAGCCGTCCCGAAGGGCTCAGACAGACTCGTGCCTTTCTGCAAAGCCAGTTTGGGGCAGTGGTCTGATTGCCAGATAAATCACGCAGGGAAATTGCGATGAGTGCGAGGCAGCACAGGCGGGGCACATTACAGAGGAGAAAACGGCCTCACACTGCGGAGAAATCACCGGTCAGAGGCGGAGAGGAAGCCCACGGACGTCCAGGGAAATAAGGAGAGACCGGGAGGAAGACGGAGCGAATATGAGATGCATAAATCAGAAGGCTAAGTTGATGGGAGAGGCGGGGGAGATTTAAAGAAAGAAATGGACCCTGCACTCGGGAGGCTGAGGTAGGAGGAGCGTTGTGAGTTCGAGGCCGGCTTGGGCTACAATGCGAGCGCAAGGCTGGCCTGAGCTACATAGTGCGACCCTGCCTCAAAAAACCAGGGCTGGGAGTTTAGCTCAGTGGCAGGCGCGAGGTTGTGAGTTCAATCCCCGGTGCTGCAAAAAAAATAAATAAATAAAAAATAAAAAAATAAAGTAAGAAACGGAGAGCTGAAGACGAGGCTGAAGAATGCAGGAGCTGAGAGGGAAGCAAAACCCAAATGTGCGCCCACCTCCCTCCCTGCCCCAGCTTGGTGGTTTATTCATGGTTTATCTAACGCCCAGTCGGGCTGAAGGCCTCCAGCACAGAGCTCCGCCTTCCTTCCTCCTCGCTAGCCTAGCACAGAGGGGTGCCAAGTGACACTCGCTGCAGTCCTAGCTACCTGTCACTTATTGATGGATCCGTTGATTCTAAGAATATTGAGTATCTAATGCGTATCAGGCACTGTGCTAGGCTATAGTAATATCCACGACTGTCCCGGCCCCTCCCTTGGTAAGCTAGCACCCTAACAGGGGAAGGAGGGGTGCACTACAAAGTCAATCAAAGCGGCTGAGGCTCTCAGCTGTGCTACTGTTTGGGTCTCAGGACTGTTTTGCACATAAACCTGAATAAGAGAGGTTTACATGAATAGAGGCTTATTTTATTCATGTGATAAATACAAGCATACTTACAGAACAAATGCAGGCAGTCCAGAGAAGTTGCAGCTTCCCCGAAATGACACCGGGACCCCGTTTGTGGCTCGGTGGTTAAGTGCAGGGGTGGCTAAGTGTCAGCCCCAGGTCACCTGAGCTGGTGCCCCACACTAGCTCTTATGAAATCTTATCAGTAAGTCTTGGCCCTGCTACTTATTAGTTGTGTGATGTGGAAAAGGGACCTAACCTCTCTTCTCCAGCGTTCTCAGCTACCCAGTGGAGATGCAAGAGCCAGCCCATCCCCTGGTTTACCAGAAGTCGGACTGTTTAACACAGGAGGCCGCCGGCGCATGACGTGGGCAGGACGTTATTGTGGCTGGTAACATCAGTGCCCTGCCAGCCCTGCCAGGTCAGATTTTGTCATTGCGCCGGGCCCCTCGTGGTCTCTCACAAGAAGGCTACGCACCCTCGGGCACCGAACAGTGTTCTGGACAGCAAGGAGGGGAGAGGGTTGAGTGGTCGGCGGGCGCGACCCTGCTCTTTCCGTCTGGAACAGAGACGCTTTCCTGACCGTCCCCACCCCGCACCGTCATCTCTCAAGCAAACTGTCACACGGCCACCCCTAGCTGGAGGGGAAGAAACAGGGCGCTTGGTGAGTTTGAAACATGGTTGGGATTTGGGGACCGGGACGCAGGCACAGGATCGGCCAATCAAGGCAGTCCGCAGCGACTTCCATCGGGAGACAGCCGCGTTCACAGTCACTAGACTTCCCTTTCGATGTGTCCTTCCGCCCGATCACAGGACCAAGCTGGCCGAAGTGAGCAGTCCCTGCTTCTCATCCAGCCTCGCCCAGCGGATCTCATTGCCTCCACCCAAGATAAGGCACCCAAACCTCTTCGGTTCCAAGCAGTCCCATCGAGGCAACTGCTTACCACCTTCCTATGCCTGAGGCGCTCTGCTCTGTGCTGCAGAAAGGCCTGGAAACTGGGAAACAGAAGATGCCTGACCTCACAGCCGGTAAACTCTTTCTGACCAGAGGTGACCGACGTGGAGGCATCTATGGTCTCTGGAGAAAGAAAGCGGTCTTGAGGATCAGAAGCCTTAGAAATGTTCACACTTTTAGCCCAGCAATTTTATTCTAAGACTCTTCTCAAAAAACAGTTGGAAAACTGGACAAAAATTATATTAATAAAGATGTGACCACATGCGGTTTTCAATAGCCAAAAAGGTCACACAGCTGATTATTAAACAATCACAAAATTATATCTATAAGGAGATTTAATGGTATAAGAACATTATGGGGTAATTTTTGTTACGTTTTCCCACTTGCGTTTTTAGTGTTATGAGGCACTATGAGAAAATGTCCGTCACACGCTACCAAGCTGGAGTGCGGAACTCACAGACGTGCTGAGCCCCTGCACAGTCTGTCGGTGAATGGACGAACTTTGGACTTAAATTAGTTCCAAATTCCAAGTCTGCAGCTCAGCGGTAACTTACTTTAGGTCAGTTTTTCCTAACCTCAGTCTCTTCATAAATGTGGAAAGATGGAAGGAGGGAGGGAAAAATTTCAAGGGGAAAGAAATATCTTAGCAAGGTGCCACAGTGGGAGCAGAGGTGGAATTCTCTTTTTCTGATATTGGGGATTGAACCCAGGGCCATGCATCCTAGGCAACTGCTCTGCCACTGAGCTGCGTCTCCGACTCTACTCCCCTTCCTTACATCAAAACTGCTATTGATCCACCACAGGAAGACATCAGCACTCACACGCCCTCAGGAACAGAAGAGAAAATGCATTCGTCATGGTCACCAGTGACGTCTAGGTTGCTGTTTTGTTTGGATCTAAGATGTCCCCATGTGTTCATGGCTTGGTCCCCAGCTTGGTACTACTCGGAGGTGGCAGAGACTTTAGGAGGAGGGCCTTCTGCGTGGTCTTCAGGCCACTGAGGGTGTTCTCTCAAAGAAATACTAGGCCCCGTTCCCTCTTCACTCTCTTTTTCTTCTTGGTCTCCAGGTGAGCAGCTTTGTTCCACCCCAACTGCTGCTGTGATGTGCTGCCCCCTACAGGTCCAGAACAACCAATTCATCGTGGACTGGGCCCTCCAAAACCACTATCCAAGGTAGAGATTTTCTCTTGATAGGTTAACTATTTTAGGTATTTGCTACAGTGACAGAAAGCTAAGTTCACTGCCAAATCCAAAATTGCTATGTTGCTCTCCCCGACTGACCACTCTGAGGTATGGAGGAATCATCCAGTGGCTCTTGAAATTGTCAACCTTCTGGCTTCTTCCTGACCCTCTCCTGATTTTTATCTTTTCCCTCGTTGATCACTTCTTACCTTCCTCCGCTGGCTCCTACTCATCTGCTCATCTCTAGCTGTCGGGTGTTCCAGGTCTGCTTCCTGGGCCTTCACGTCTATCCATATGCTGCATTTCAGGATGACTCCTGAATTTTCATCTCTAGCCCTGACATCTCCAATCAAATTGCAATTGCATTTACCCAACATTTCAGACACAGCAAATCCAGAAAAGAGACTCTTGATTTCCCCACTGAGAAACCTGTTGTTTTCCCACTCTCTAACCTTTCTCAGTAGATGATGTGTTCATCCACTGAACTGCATAAGCCCCAGACCTCAGCTCCGTCTTTGATTCTCCCACTCTTTCAAGCTTCCCACTGCTCCGCCATATTGGACGCACCAGAGTCCTTGCCGCTGGGCAGCATACCCCTCAGCTGGGCGTGTCACTCCCTCATCTCCTGAGTGGCCCCAAAAGCTGCTGGCTCTGAGTGGACCCCGGACATGGAGAGACTCTGCAGTAAGCCATGGCTGCTATGCAAGGTGCTCTGCCTCTTGGGCCATTAGGCACAGCGAATGCTTGACGTGCTCTGGTCTGGTTGGAGGACATCTAGGCCTTGACCAGGTCCCTGTGAGTGGATTGCAGGGTACGCCCTCAGGGCCCCACACACCCGCTCTGAGAACCCTGAGACAGGCAGCCCCCTTGTTTCCTGTGGGCTCCGGTGACTCCGGGCAGTACTTGGGTTAGGGCTGCCTCACTCCGACCTCTGCCTCACCTTCACAAGGCCTTCTCTTCCTCGTGGGCCTGCTCTTCTCCCATTTTTATAAGGATACATATCCCTAATTTAGGGCCCATCAGCAAACCCAGGATGATCTCAGCTTGAGAGCATAAGATCCTTATTATATATTCAAACTAGTTTTTTTGCAAAATATGGTCACATTCATGAGGCTTGGGGGCAGATCTGTTTAGGGCCACCATTCAACCCACTACAGGCCATCCTCCTGCCTTGTGGGTAGTGACCTTTTATTACACAAATCAGTCAGGGTCACACTATGCACCTTAACATTTTTAAGTGACTTTCCTTCGTACTTAGAAGCAAGCTCTACTCATGACCACAGCCTTCAGCATACTCTGACCTCGAACAACACCTCTTGCCTCTCTGGGCTCTGGCACACCAGCCTTCCACCAGTTCCTAAGTCCCCACCTACTTCCGCTTGGGATATTTGTGGTTTTTATGCTTTCTATTATGATGCCATTTTGTCCTTCTCTTGATGCCATCTTGTCATTTAGGTCACAGCTCATACTCCTCCACCCCAGTGACAGCCTTCCCAGGGCACTCAACTAAACCAGCACTCTCGCTGGGGATTTAGTTCAGCGGCGTAAGCGCCTGCCTAGCAAGCATAAGGTCGTGAGTTCAATCTCCGGGACAAAAAATTAATGAATTAATTAATCAATTAGCACTCTTCCCAGACCCCCTGCCTCTGTATCCAGTTAATATTTGCTTACTAATTTATGGTCCATTTTCTGGGGTTGCAGAGACCTTATCTGTCTTACTCACTGTTATATTCCCCAGTGCCTGGACACAGCAGAAGTCTGAAAATAGGTACAAGATAAATAGTCCATTAATAACAATACAAGCGGTGCTGAGATGAATGGCTTCCATCGCGCAGTGTTGTACTGTGCAGTGGCAGTGGTAGTTGCTATTCCGGAGGTCCAGGTCCAAACCTGAGGAGCCAAAGTGCTAACAATCCCGAATTCCAGGCTCAAAGATCTTTCCAGAAGCCACTGGCCATTGGGACCATGGACCTCCTTGTAGGGTTTGGTACACATACTCCATCTACTACTGCCCAGACCTCACGTGGGGCTCAGGGACCGTGAGATCAAGGGAGAAAAAATCATGGGCATTAAAGGCAAGACAGCATTTGTAGGAAGAGGCCATGCCTTCCCCTAAGCCAGAAAGCCACTTGCAATGTCAAATGGCATGGACCGAATCATAGTCCCTTAATTTTGGATGCAGCAAATTTAAAGGTGGGGCCTTTGGGAGATAATTCAGTTTAGGTCAGGTGATGAGGGTGGGGCCCTAAGGATGGGAATAGTGCCCTCAGAAGAAGAGAAAGAGACCCCAAAAAGCTCTCTCTCTCTCCTCTCTGTCTCTCTTTGTCTCTGTCTCTCTCTCTCTCTGCCAAGTGAGAACATAGAGAGAAGGCAGCATCCTGTGAGCAAGAAAGATGGCCCCACTGGACCCAGCCAGGATGACACCTTGACCCCAGACTTTACAGTCCACAGAATGTGAGATTTAAATTCTGCTGTTTAATCCACCCAGTCTAGGGTGTTTTGTTACAGCACCCCAAATTGGCTAGGACATCGGTGGTGCTTGCAAGAAAAGCTTCCCCTTTTCTGTGACTTATTTGCATGTCTCCGGGCCCACTATCAGGCTGTCCCCAAAGATAATGTGGTGAGAGGGCTCTGGGGAATGTTCTAGAAGTCTAGGAATACCCCATTGAGCTTTTCACTCCTCTCTCCCCCCGGGAAAGAAGAATGAGTGCTTGGAGGGTGCAGCCTTAGATCTGGGGGCCTTCGGAAGCAGACTCAGGCTCGCGTGACTCTTACCAAAGGTAGGACTTTAGCGGAAGGAAGGGGGGAGCAGAAGGATCCACGGTGCAGCCTGGCCCACTGGGAAGAGGCCAGGCAATCCCCTCCCCATCCCAGCCCTGCGGCCCTTCAGAGGGCGCGGACGGCCGTGGACGGCCGTGGACCTTTCTGAGACTCAGAGTACTACTCACAAGGTAGGTAGACAGCGGGTGTCTGAGCAGAACCTCTAGGCCAAGTTATGGGTGCCAACCAGGGGAGGTGGCCCTCAGGCCAAAGGATGACGGTGACCACCCCGGGGAATAGCTCGCCCAGCACCCGCAGGGAGACCACCACTCAGCACGAGGCGCCCGCACCCACTAGAATCAGGCAGAAGGAAAGGAAGCCAGCGCCGAATGCATTGCACTGCCCCCTGGTGGACAATTACAGAAGACCTCTGCCCCGGCCTGCCTTCCAGGGTCAGCTATGCAAAACGCCGGGGAAGAGGGGCAGGTGGTCACCTCCCCCGCATCTCGGCCCTCCGAGGAGGCTCGGCCAAGCTCCCAAGAGCCACAAAAGACACAACCTGCCTGAGGCCAAGAACTTTTAATCAAGCTTGATATTGGGGTCGTGGAAATGAACAGAGCCGTGCCTTCCAGGCTAAACCCAGACTCCTCATATCACCTAGGAGACTAGAGAGTTATTAAATCTGCCCAGGATACCACCAAGGGAGACCTACCCGGGGGTTAAGAGGAATATAAAACACAGTTAGAAGCAACGAATAGGAGAAATAAAACTGCGCCACAATTCTAATATTCAGAAGGCTGGGGACCCTCCAAAGAACTGATTCCATACACCTCTTTATAAATTTGGGTCTCAAAGTTGGTCTGTGAGGTTGTAACTACTCTCTTGCCTTATAGATGAGAAAAGAGAGATCCAAGAGCCCTGTTGGATGATTTGTCCAAAATTATGACGCTAAGCAGAAGTAGAACCAAAAGCTCAGCGAGAAGTTTGATGGTCTCTTCATTAATGACGAAATCAGTACAGTGAAGCCTCAGTTCCAGGTGGCATGACATACAAAATATTTAGGTTATGACAGGAGTTTTAGTTTTAATTTACAACCGAAGTCTTGAATTATGACCTGAATGCCGGTCACTTGTGCTTCCAGATGGTCTCAGGTACAAATCTAGCCCTTAGAGAGTTCTGGAAGGAACATGACAACATCCTTTCCTGCATGGGGTTAACAGAGAAATCCTGGGCCGGTGTCTCTCTGAGGACACTGAGATCTTCCTGTGTCCAGGACAGAGACCTGGAAGGTGATGTAGAGAAGCCCGAGTCTTCAATCAACCTGAGTCACCACCAGCCCTCGGGAACGCACTGCATCCTTAAGCCAAGGGTCCGCTGTACTAGTTTGCATGAAGTGGTTATACTAGAACCAAACCCTGAAGAAGGACTTTGGTCACTGCTACAGTGGGATCTGGAAATTCCCCAAGGATTCATGGTTAAAGCTGTGCCACATCTTACAGGATCTCTCTACGACTCTCCTCCAAGGCAAATTCCCTCTCACGCTGTGGATGAGGCGGCTTCCATCACAGCATGGCCGTCTGCAACACTGTGCTGGGGGCGGGGAGGGATAGTCCCTGTTTTTTTTTTTCTGGCTCACAACAGTGTGTGGCAGCTGACAGCCAGGACAAAGGTGAGTCACAAACTGACTAGACGTGATCTGCAAAGTGGTAGGACTCACAGTCCTGCAGGAGGCACACAGAGAAGGGGTACAGCCCAAGATCTCAAGCAGGAAATAGCATTCTTACCGTCTTCAAAGGTTGTCCAGGTATGGAAGGTTAAGAGTGCAGTATGCAGCTGGGACCCCAAGAATTGGAGTAAGGAAATAATCAGAAAGGACACAAACATGAATTTCCAGGACAGCAAAAGTCCTCCAGCCTGGCTCAAGATGAATCTTCGAGAATTACAGGCCTTCTATGGATGCTACAACCTTCTCCCTGTCCCCTCTCTCTACCTCCAGGTTCCCTGCTGACTCTGAGCCTGGCCGTCCCTTCCGCCAGGGTGCCTCGCTCTCGGGGCTGCCCACTGTGCTTGCTCTGTCTCTCCCCTTTGTCTCCTCGGTGCCCACTGCTTTGTGATTCAATCACTTGCTTTCCCAGAATCCCCTCCCCTTCTTATCAAGTGGGGAAGCTGTGTCATTCACCGCTCTGTGTTTGGCAGTGTCGGGCACACTTGATCCAAAATTCAAGATTCTAGAGCAGATGAGTGACACATCAGAAAGCTGAAATGTTAAGAATACACTTATTTTGGAATCATTTTTAATCTGTAAAAAGTTGTGAAGATAGTACTGAGAGCCCCAGGTATCTCTCAGCCATGATCCCCATTGTTAATATTTTATGTTTCTCATGGCTAAGAAAACAACATCGCAACTACTGGTAACTAAACAGTGCACGTTAGGTCTCCGCAGTGTTTTCCTTAACATCCTGTATCTTTCCCAAGATGCGTTGCAAGGGCTACGTCTCCGAGGAAGCACGTCGACTTTCGAGCTCTGATGAGGGTGGGCAGCCTAGGGCCGAGGCCGGTAGGTGGGGATTGTTCAGATCCTCGCCGAGAAACGCAGCCCAAGGACAGGACAACGGGAACAAGGGACGGAGCGAGAAAACATACTGATCCAGAAAACAAGCCGGCCCCGGTCGGAATTTAGAAATAATCTGATGATCCCTTGCTGTTTCTAGAACTCAGAGCCTGCTCCCGATTAGGAGACTTGGTCGGCAAGGTTCCCTCTGACCCCGTCTCCAGTCTGTCCCTAAGACTTCATCCGCTTCTTCCTTGGCTTTACATTTTTCTCTGTATCGCTCGTCACTAGCATGCTCAACTATTGACTTACTTATTTTCTGTTTCCTTCAAGAGAGCAGGGCTTTTTGTCTGCTTCATTCATTTCTGCACCTGCAGCCTAGAACCCCGTCACGTACACTAAGGGTCCAGCCCAAGGGACCCAGGGGCTCGGGTCTAGGTGACGAGGGCACGGTGGTCTGCTGGCAGAAGTGACACCTGGGAAGGTGAACCTAAGGGAAAGACGCAGCACCCGGCCTTCATCGTCCAGCCACACAGGGGTCATGAAATGAGGACGAGAGGAAGGAATCCTGGCTGTGTGATGTCCTCCGCCCACAGCCAGGCCCCGCCCCCACACACTCCCGCGCTGCGCCACCCTGCACGGCGCCCCACGACACTGAGTTAGTGACGAGTCCCCCTGGTCAGTCTCAGGTCCTCATCAAAACGGTGAGCTGCTTCACAGGTCCCCACTCCAGGACCACAGCCTGCAGGCTGAGGCCCTGCCACAGAGGCCGACCCCGCCTTCCCGTCCCGGGGTCCTAGGAGGGAGGGCTCCGCGGTGCGCACCCCGTGCTCGGACAGCAGAGCTGGCATCCGAGGCCAGGAATGGGCCTCCCAGGCCACCGCAAGCCTGCAGCAGGACGCCAGAGAGAGGTGCAGCTTCGCGTTAGCCCTGATCTGGCCCCGCACTGGGGTAGGCTCATTCTTGGAGCGCCACCTGCTGGAGGAGAGCTCTCCAGTCACGGATAACGCGTACACCTAACCCTGAGCTTTAGCAAGCATGTTTCAGGAAGAATAGCCAGGAATGTTTAAAAACAAAGCCTCCCCACTAGAGGGGCTTCCTTTTCCAGAAAAGAAAACAGTAGAATTTTACAGGCTTTAATCAGTGTTTAGAAGGAAGAACCAAGCCCTCGACTTTGTTCTTCTCCTTGACCAGTAATCCCTCCCTGCATAAAGCGGGCACTTTCCAGAGAGGCCGTGCGTGTGAACCGAATCTGAATGGGGGGGGATTTACATTTTAATTGCAGTAGGGGACATCGATGCTTTAAAGAGTCCCCAGGGCGACCCTGTTCCCAAGCAAAATAATCACCCCAGAATCTTTGCTTTTAAACTCAGCCCCTCATTTAATTTGGTTCCCTTGTGGGTCCACCTGTTCATGGGACGTGGTCCTGGGCAATTTCCAGTGACAGCCTGTAGCTCACACCCTCTTGGAAAACAAGCCAAATGCATGTCGAGCGCATTCTGAGCTGGCCCCAGGCACGGAGGGGGTTATTTATGAGGTGTTACGCCGGCCAGGTCTGGCAGGCAGCCCCAGTGGGCACCACACTCCTGCCCTTCCGGAGGTCCCCGCCCGCCATCACCGGCTTGTCCAGTGCCGTCTGCAGCAGCCACCTCTCCGGGGCTCGAAATCGTGGCTTAGAGTGACCCACGAGCGGCCCACCCCCAGAGGGAGGAAGCCAGAGTGCGGCAGATAGGCGGAGGCTCCTCGCGGCGAGGAAGGGGGGCTCTCAGAAGGCTCTGCTCCGACTCGGCTGTGGCCAGGAGGGTCGGGCCTTTCCAGTGAGATCGGAGGGCCTCACCGCAATGCTTTCTTAGGCAGAGGGTAATTCAAGGCCAACCGCCTTTCAAAGATGATTTTCTTCTTTTTTCCCCCAAGAAGGTTAGGGAAATCTAAGGATTATATAAAATAGTTAAAAGCTTGAGTCCTGAGCTCAGGAAGAACTGGATTTAAATTACAGTCCCGCGCCTTTTACTCATTGTCATTTAAAATGCTGGGTAAATTACGTCTCTTCTGTGTGACTTGGTTTCCTCAGCTGTAAAATGGGATAACTTTTGCCATGAGGCTGTTGTCAACATCATGTGTGATGAAGACTTAGTAAACGACAGTGACCTTATCAGTAAGAATGAGGCCAAATCCATGGGTCCCTTGGGCAGCCCCGATAAGGGGGTTTGAAGGCCAGAGGAAGGGGCGGAAAGGGCAGGACATCGGGCTGGAAGTAGAAGATGCGAGGATTCTCTGGAATGGTCCCTGCGACTCCGGGTACTCCAACCCGTTCCCGTTGGGCCTCAGTTTTCTCATTTGTTAGATAAAATCATTAGTGTTCCTGGTCTTTTTCAGCTTTGAAATTAAATCAAATGAGATCAGCTGCTTTAAAAATGGTTGTACAGGGCTGGGAGCACAGCTCAGTGGCATAAGAACCTGCCTGGCAAGCACGAGGTCCTGAGTTCAATTCCAGGTTAAATAAATAAATAAATAAATAAATAAAACAAATAAAAATGGTTATACAGCTCTGAGTACTGGAAATATGTTATTATTACAACTGATATGATTATTCAGAGCCTATGAAACAGTTCCACCCAGCCTTTAGGTCAAGCATTTTCCCCTCATGTTAGAGCTATCGTAAGTACACATCTCAGAGCACAAAGACTTTGTGGTGGATTGTTATTAAACGTGTGACTGGAAAGGAGGCCAGGGAAGCAGTGTGTGGGCGTTTGTGGCGGGATGCAGGGACCCACACACGGGCTCTGCCGGTGCCAGGCAGCTCCAAGGGTTTCGCGCGTCAGCTTCTCCGAGAGCACCTGCTCCTGGGGTGGCACCGTGTCAGCTGGAGGAGCCACCCAGAAAAGGAGCACAGATTCCCCAAGGTTCGGGCTTTCACCAACACCTGCAGCCCTGCGGTGTCGAGTCCAGCATACAGGGAGTCGCCTTGTGACCCAATCAGATGCCAGAGGGAGGTCGGCCCAGAAGGGAAGCAAGTTTGGAGCTAGAATCGAATTTATGACTTCTCTTACTCCAACAGCTGCGCTATTGATTCTCTGGGTAAACTGGACGGGCACAGTGAACACAGCCAGTCTGAAGGCAGGCGGCCTGCTGAGCAGAATTCTCTTTTCCAGAAAATTTGACTCCATCTAAATAATGAATCAATTCAAGGGAAGAATTTTAAAAACCATAGAAAGCCAAACTGTAGACACTGTATATTAACCTTGAAAAGAACCCACATCAGAATAGAGGAATTTTCCAATAAAATCTGTATTTTCTTTACCAGCTAACTGGTTTGATTAGCTGTGCTTTAAGAAAATAAATGACTCCTATTCTAAAGAATGCTTAGCCTTGAAAACTATTTTCTTACTCTGCTTAGAAAATCAACAGCACGCATTTTGAATATGATACTAAAACTACACATAGGAAAATTGTATCAGCAAAAACAAAGACTTCCTTCAATCCCAGAACCCAAAAAGAACCATGAGAAATGTCTTGTGGAATTCTTCACATGTATCTGTGTGTTGATATGAACAAAATTGGGATAGAATCTCAACTGATTTTTTTAAATGGCTGTGAAGAACTTTCTGACATATTTTTGAAAATCAAAAAGAGTTCTGAGAAATGAGACTTACTCCACACGCAGGCAGGCATTGACTGCATCAGGGGCTCAGAAAACACCATCCCAAAGGACTCAGGACTGCAGGAGATGGAGAGAGTCTCAAAAGCAAGGTCATGCCGACCTTGCCCTGCCTTTCTGATTAGGGCTGGGTGCAGAAGCCAAAGCAACTCTTTGACCTGTGTTGTTGGAAAGAAGGTCTGAAGACCCTCTTCCCAGCAAGGTCCTTCCCTTCGTGTGGGGGCTGAAATCCACCTGAAAAATAAGAATCTGGACAGACAGCCTTGCTGGCTCCTTCAGGCAGTCCATTACCACCAGATTGAACCCCTGTTCTCCAATCATGTTTCTACACAGCTGTCTAATTTTCATAAGTTCCAGGCATAATATACAGTAGAAGCTTTCTCTTGGGCCTCCAGATGCTCATTTCTGAAGCCTCTCAAGACACATAAAATGTTAAGTAAATGTATGATGCTTTTCCTTATTAATTTGTCTTTTTGACAGGAGTGTTGGCCATGACCCTGATGATGAGGGAGGAGAAGGAAACATCCGTCTATCCCTATGGTTGATAGGCTACAATATAACTCCAAAAAGCAAACATAGTTTGTAATTTGAAAAGTATTATCTTCTTTTCAGAAGTTTTTGTCTTCTGTCTGGACTTGTGTGGAGCCACAGCAGATTACATCAAAGCTCGGGGTGTCTGCAGATGCATTGAGAACACGAGCCTGCCGTCTAGCACAGGTGCAGAGTAGGATACACTTATGGAACCATGACTTGGTGTAGGCCGCTGTGCATGTGCTGCTACGCAGGTACGCACACGAGAATGTAACTATGTGATAAGGACACGTGTGAGAGTTAACCAATAAGGACGCAGGCTGCTCTTGCCCTGCTCTGCTGCCCGCTGCTGCCACGTTGCTGAAGTCTGCCTCTGCATGCTGTCTCCGGGGACCTCACAGGTAAAACCACCTCTTCAGCCCCCTCAACCACATCATGCCTATTTTCATATTCTTCAGCATATTTTTTTTCTAAAACTGCTAATTTCTACAACATCTGAAACCATTTCATTATGTCCTGTGCATCTTTCTTGTGCTCCCATTATTCAAAAGAGACTTCAAAGCACACACACCCTCATGTAATCACACAGATCCTCACTAAAGTCAAGGGAAGTTAGTGACCGAGGATGCTGTGCAGCCCTAAGATGGAAGGGATTGGATTTCCCAGTGAGAATACAAGATTGTAGTTAAAAGATTGAATAAAAAGACACTGTGAAGATCTTCTGCCTGTCAGTAACATGAAAATAAGTCTGCCCTTTGCTTGCTTAATGTCCGAGGACCTGGTTTCTATCAAAGTGGCCATGTGATCTATGGGAACTCTTAAGGGATTGAGAAACTTATGTTATTATATGAGTCGTAAGCTGTGATGTGCTCAGGGGTTCACGTGTCATGCCATGTGAAACCTGGTCAGGTTCCCACACACCAGCTACACAGGACACATATGCAGCAATCCAAGCTTCATCCTGAAGCTTTCCCATTGCTAGGGTGCAGTGCCCACACCCGTAGTAACACACTGCTTCCAACCAGCCCCCCGTCCTCACAGCACACTTAACTATGATGAGCACAGTGCCCCCAAGATCCAGTCACCCCAAAAGCCCCACCTCTGAGCACATGAGACTCGTGGGAGACACCCTAGACCTCAATGGTCATAAAAACTGCAAGGTGGGCCATGCTTCCCAAAGGAAGCTTAGCAGTTTGGGGGCCATTGCATTAGCAGGGTTTGAATTCACAGGGTGAAAATTTTTTTACATGAGAAAGAATCAAGGTGCAGTGAACACTGCAGAATATTCCAGTAAATAACAAGGACCAACGCGTATTGAAGGCTTATCCTACAGCAGATGCTTCCATGAACTGACTTCCCTCATCCTGACAATAGCCCCATGAGGCGAGCACAGCGGAGAACAGCTGGGAAGAGGCGAGGCATGGACTCAGCCCCAAGAGCCTCGTCCAGAACCTGTGTGTCCTTCATTCTGCGCAAAAAGAGCGAAGACTCACTGAGGGCAGACTGCAGGGTCTTCCCTCGCTCTTAGTCTCAGAATTCACTAGAAACTGTGCTTCTAGGAGAACACTGCTGGTTCCCTGGGCGCCGCTGGGCCCATTTTCTTCACTTGTACTCCTATGCCGTGTGTTGTAGCCACCATAATCCAAATGGCCATTTCCCGAAATGAGTCATTTTTGATGAACCGTCCTCCTCAGCAGAGCTGTCCAACAGGGCAGAGCCCGGGCCTGTTTAGCTCACACTGCAGTCTCAGGACCAGGCACAGGATGGAAACGTGAGAAACGCCTACTGGCTGGTAAGTAAATAAGCTCACAGATCTGCCCTTGATCACCAGAGACAGAGAACACATGGCCGGTATAACAGGAAACGTGTTGCCATGTGGGAAAACATCATGTTAGGAAAACAGTTAAGCAAAACACAGACAGCAGGCCCACAAGACAGATCAAATGCGACACCTGCTAGTGATTTCGTGCGTGGAGGAGAGGCTGGCTGCCAAGAGCAAACACACAGCCTGGCCCACTTGCTTGGGGCTAGCATCGACCTACAGCCCTATTCTCTTACATCAGCCTGGAGCCCTGCTTCGGTCCATCCAGTATTTCTGTTACTCATGGGACTTTACAAAAAGAAGCAGATAATCTCAAAGACGTTGTTGTCTTAGTATATCTTGGCTCTCCAAGGAATATAAATTTTGTTTGAGACAAGTCTTGGTTTGTGGTGTAGACTGTCCTTGAACTCACTCAGTAGCCCAGGCTGACCTTGAACTCACATTGATCCTTCTGCCTCAGCCTCCAGAGTGCTGGGATTACAGGCATGTGCCACCGCACCTGGCTCCAAGGAGTATAATTTACTGACTTCACTGAGTTTGCTCCATTTGGAACCCTGACTTGTATTCTAACTCATGTTTAGTTTGTTCATTTAACACTTTTTTTTGAGATCAGAGCTAGCTATGTTGCTCAGGCTGGTCTCGATCTCCTGCTTCAGCATCCTGAGCAGCTGGGACTCCAGCACCGCACCACCACACCCAGCCATTTAATATATTTCTCTTGAAGGCTCATTATACACCACACACTGTATTCATCACTGGGACAGCAAAACAGTCACAACTCCACTTCCCAGTGTAGACCAGGGTCCCGGTGTTAACAGGCAACTGCAAAAATAGCAGGAATCTATGGTCCTTGTATGAAATTTAGGAGTTGTTTAAAATCCCTTCATCGGTAAGCATTGGATTCACACTTTTACACGCATTTTCATTGTTTACAGCCGATTCTTAGTCATCCCCAGTGTGATGCTTGAGGTGAGACAAAAATACATGCAAAAGTCACAACTGAAGCATAAACAAATCATCCCACTGGGCGGTTTTGAAGTAGGCACACCATGTAATTGGGGCCAGGAGGGGGCGGCTACAACATAGTTTCCAAAATACTGGTTTAGTAATCCTGCATGGAGACTGTTTGAGGAGAATAAAAGTCAGGTAAGTCAGGTGGAGTAGAGATTGCGCTCTTGCCCCCAGCATCTTCTCCTCCCTCCCTGTGTATGATACTTGCACACACACACATGCACACGCACGCTCACACGTGCCAGGCTTGGACACTCAGCTTGTTCTGCCACATGAAATGTGCATGGAAATGTTGGTGGCCTCATCCAAGTGAAAACTTCCAGAGGTTCCCAGTGACTCTGCCCTGATCTGCGCTGAGCACAGAGCCCTTCTCCGGCCCACATCGCACGGTGGAAAAGACAGCACCGAGCTGCCCAGCGTGCAGCCGAAATGCAAAGGAGAGGCAAACCTGGGTAGTTGTACATCACTGAAATTAGGGGGGTTGTTTTTTATTGCACATGATCTAGCAAGAGTGCACCAGTTCAACTAGTTTGAACACCACTGAGTAGGGTTCAAGGAGGGGATTTGGGGGAGATGCAATATGGACAGATAAACACGATGACCTACAGCAAACCAAGAAAGTGAACATAAAAGAAGTTTATGGTCAAGTGAACAAAGAAGTCAATGAGACTTGAAAAATATTTTGAATGACCATGAAAACCCTTGATGTAATCTCTATCCATAGTACATTAAATCCAAGAACAGTGAAATATGCATTCTTTTCAAGCTGCATAGAATAATTGCTAAAAAAAAATGATGTGTGTACTATTATGACTTGTATCTAGATGTCCCCCCAAATCTCATGTGGTCAGAGGTGGGGCTTTTTCAGAGGTAACTGAATCTAGAGTGTGCAGTTGATTCACGGTGCAATGCTAGGATTAAAGGAGCTGGGATTAAGAGTGGGTGATTGCTGGATCAGTCCATTGATTGGATTGGTATTGCTCTAATCCTGGTAGCCTGGATAAAATATAAGGCACAGAAAGAGGCTTATCTTGCCCTTTGCTTGTTGCTTTGCAACCTTCTGCCCACCATGAACTGTTTCTCCTCTGCGATGCCCTCTGCCAGCTTCCTATGGACTGAAACCTCTGTAGTCTATGAGCTAAATAAAGCTTTCACTTTTTAGTTTTGGGTGTTGGGTATTTTCCTCAGCAATCAGAAAAGTAAATACGACATGTACTAACCATGAAGTACTTTCAGCAAAACTCTCTCTGACTATAGTTCAATTAATTTAGCAGCCAGTTTTTTAGGTAGAAATAATTACACATTACTTACTTCTCCATAGTTTGTGAAACAAAGAAATTATACTGCAGATTTTAAAATATTTAGAACTGACCACTATGAATATTTGTTAAAATTACCTTAAATACATTACTACAAGAGCATAAGGGCCACTGACCTTTGGGGCTTCGCTGTGCAGATCTTTGATACAGACTTGCACGAGACATTGTCGTGGGCTCTAGGCCTCCAGCTGGACTCATGCAGGACATTGCTGGGGGGTCCAGGCCCTCAGCTGGACTCTTTGGGTCTCTAGTGCATGGACAGAATATAGCAAATGAGAAATACATAATTAAAAAATAAAATTTTAGAACAGAGAAATTTAATTTCCTCTTCCATCCTCCCCAAAACACTATGTAATAGAACAACTTGGATTTCTTTTTCTTTTCTTTTTTACATTTTAAAGAAAAACGAAAACACAGAAAAAAACAAAACACAAGGAAAACAAGCAAACAAACAAACAAAAAAACCCCCAAAACAATAGTGATATAGGATTTCGAGGCAAGATGATAGGAATTTAATAATGGTTGTTATATTGTATATTGTTATCTTCAAAAGAGTTGCTCAACTTACCAGATATAGGCATGCAAAATTGATCAAACAATATAGGCACTATTCCCTTCCTTGAACTAATAGAATTATTTGTACAATTATCTTAGCTATCATATATATATATTTTTCCTTTTCCTTTTGCTGTTTTCTCCTTTCCCCCCCATCCGGTTTTCCCCGGTACTTCCTTCTCCCTGTCTTCAGTGGCATCATTGAAGGACAGGAGCAAACAAGACAGGCAGCCGTCTGACAGAGGCTTCCAGAGCTGAGAACAGAACAGAGACAGAAATAAACTGATCTTTGTCCCAGAATGTCAAAAATACACTGGGCCCATCAGTAAGGCAACTGCTGTGGCTTGTACTGTATCTAGATGTCCCCCAAAGCCTCACCTACTCATAGCTGGGGCATTTGGGAAGTAGCTGGGTCCTGGGTGTGTGATCCTGGGATTAAGGGCATGTGATGATTACATGGATTTAGCGTAGCTCTGGGTGTGGATAATGGAAACACCAGCCTGGGTGTGGGTGACACCCATCGGTAGGTTTAAAGCCTCGATGGAATATAGAGGAAAGAAGGGAGGCAGGCTCACTGCTATTGCTTCCTGCTTCCCTGCTTCCTGCATACCCTGCCATGGACTGTTCCTCCTCTGCAGTGCCCCCCTTCCATGCCACCCTGCCTTGAAGACTGCTGACTACGGACTGTGAGCCAAAATAAACCTTTCCTCCTTTAACTTGGGTGTTGGGTATTTTGTCTCAGCAACGAGAAAGGTAAGACAGTGACAGTGCAGCACCTCTAGTGGCTTGGGACCACTGTGCGTGACATTCAGCCCCCACCTACCATCGCCTCCCAAACCCACCTCTCACCTCGCTTTCATCCTCTGTAGGAAGGACAGCTGTGGCTGTGCAGGGCTGGCTGGGGATGGAGGTCCCACTTTTTTTTTTTTTTTTTTACTTTTCAAATTTATTCCCTTTTTTTCCATCTTTACCCCTAGTCATCTCATTTCTTAGCTGGTGGGTTTTTCCTGCCTGATCTAGACCCCAGAAGTCAGTCTTCTACCCTACTGCCAGAGATATCTCTACTTCTAAAATATAAATCAGCTCAGCCCCTGTTTAAAAGCCTTATTAACTCCCTTTTCCTCCAGACAGTGTCCAGGGCCCTTGCCCTGGTGTGCAGGATGTTTTCTGAAACTGCTTCGGCCAACCTTCCTGTTCCTCTCCTGTGCCTGCGCACCAGCCTCAGTGAACCAACACTTCCCACTTCCTGGGCTATGGAAGAAAAAGTATTTAATGGCACTTGTAACAACAGATGTCTTAGTCACTTCCTTCCTGCTGAGGCACAACACCCAACACCCACTGCTTAAAGGAGGACAGGTTGCTCTGGCTGTTTCTTCTTTGGTCAGCTCCCCGAAGAAGTAACACGGCAGGGGGACATGACAGACGAGCACAGGAAGCAGAAAACCAAGGGAGGGCCAGGAGGGAGATATCATCTCCAGGCCACGCACCCCGTGACCCACCTCTTCCCTGTAACACCCCCATAGTCCGATCACCTTCAGAAGCCCTGTCTCCGAGCACATGGGGCTTTTAAGACATCTGGATATAAGCTACAATGGCAGAGTAAGAGCGACTTTCTTCAGGACCACTCCAACAGGGGTGGGGAACCCCCGCAGTGGAGCTGTGCAGTGGGGGAGCGAGACTCGGCTCAACTCCAAATACTGCACAGACGAGTAGGAATTTATAGCCGAAGGGCAGGGTTGTGGGTCATGGATGGAAAATCACTAAGAAGAATTCCTACAAAAGCCACCTGCAAACGGGCCAGGGGCCTGAGAGATCAGCTGGAGGAGGGCGGGAGGGGAGGAGTCTGGTCAGCTGTCAGAGACAGACAGGGTCCTTGCCGACCCGATGTGCGGAGGCCCCTGTTACAGTGGGTTTCACAAGGAGGCGCACAGGTGGGCCTCGGTTTCATTTTGGTGGGAGAAAGAATCTGAGTGAGCACGCGCTGAGCCCCTGTGTCTCTGCACAATGCTTCCTCTGCCTCAACTGTCCCTCCCGCGCTTTTACCAGAGCACCTGATTTCCTACACACCCTCCGAGCCCGAGCCCGAGCCCGAGCCCTAAGGCGCCGTCCACGTCATCACTGGAGTCTCCGCCCAGCCACAGCACCTGCCACTTTTCACAAGAAGGTTAGGAAACGGGGGTATTAAGTATGAGGATCACATTTTCCAATAATATGCTCAGTAAGTCTTTCTTCAATCTCCAGGCGCCTTTCCAGGAAAAGTGCTGCCAAATTTAAAGCAGAATTCGGTATTTAACCTAACACTGACTATGCCAAAATCTGACAACATAAAAATATGTAGCATTTTCCGTCTGCCTGTCTCCTTTAACCAAGTCATGCATCCCTGGAGGAAATGTATTTTATGCTCTCTTACACTGCTAGTTGCATCTTGTACAACATGGGTGGGCCTGTGAGTGAGGTCAGGCATCGCCACCCACCCAGGGAAGGCTGAGGAAGGGCCTCACCCAAGCGCACGGGCCGCCTATGTTTGTATGTGTTCACTCTGCATGAGGCCTGTAAAAGCTCAGAGTTAGCCTCCATAGCCTGTAATCCCAGCACTCTGGGAGACTGAGGCAGGATTGCGCGTCTGAGCCCAAGATGGACAGCTCAGGGACTTAGCGACACCCTGTGTCAAAATTAAAAAATAAAAAATAGGCCGAGGGTGTAACTCAGTGTGAAGGCCTGGGGTTCAGTCCCTAGCCTTGCTAAACAGCTAAATAAACACACCAATAAATAAATAACTCTGGGAGTCTTTCCCAGCTGAGAGCAGAAAAGGAGCAGCACAGAGAGGACTGTGGGTAACAGTCGGACAGTGAGCTGCCCGCCTGCGCGCATGCGCGACGCAGGAACAGACCTCCACCCCAACACACCGGCTCTGATCATCCCTGCCTGTATCTGTCAGTTTTTAAGCCGGAAAAAAGGTGGAATGGGAGGCGTTCTCATAAGAGAAAGGTGTTTTCACGTGGGAGGAAAACAAAGACAGAAAGCTGGTGAAAGAGCCCCCCGACCTCAGCAGACGGTGTGCCCCGGAGGGAGCTGAGGGGTGCCGCACCTAAGCAGACCTCTGTAGAGGGAACCTTGAAGGCCACCAGGCCCAGCACCTGCCCAGACCCTCGGGAAACACCCTCGGGCACCTAGGGATTGAAATCCAAGAAAGCACCCACGGGCAGACTGGGCAGACCCGGCACGCCGGTGCTGGGTGGCGGCAGGGCGGGTCTTCTCCAAGCAGCTGTGGGGCACAGGAAGCCGAGGGGGAGGAAGATGCGAGCCATGCCTTGGCTGCAGTACCGAGGGTGGAAATAGCTAGGGCGGCTAGCGGGGAGGCAGGTGGAGGTGCAGCCACCAACAACCAGCGCCCTTCCCCTAGCAGACACCTGGGCCCTTCTGGAAAGCACTTGGCTCTGGGGTGCTATTTAGCAGGCTTTTCCTAAGGGGTAGATCTAATCTAAGGTCCCCTTCCCTGGGAAGAGCGTTCTACAAGCCCATCACCAATCCTCTCCTGGCCTCCCCATCTGCCCTGTCCATTCGGGCAGGAAGCCCCGTCTGCCTGCTGCATCCTCTTCCTGCCCCAGTGCCCACACTCTCCCCATCACTGTGTCCCGGGAGTGAGAGTTACACTGAAGTTTGGCGTCAGCCACAGCAATCCACCAAATCTGTTTTGGTTTGGCATTGGCTTTGGCCTTTGGAAGGCGGAGTAGCAGGACACTAGCTTTTATGTTTTTCCTGGCCTCCTGGAACATGCACACGATCAATGACCAAGTAACATGATGCTATTATCAGATCTAACCAGCACTGCAATGTCAAAAACGGACTAAGGTCGTTCAGAACCATTATTAGTACCTGGATATGAGCTTTTAAACACAGGGAAACATTTTAGATACAACTCAGAGGGAAAAAAAAGTTATTTGCATACTTCGGACTCTGATTCCTATCACTCAGTTGAAGTATAAATGTATATTTTTAATTTATGAGAGTAAAATGCCAGAATAATGATTGTGAAAACTCTGTTATTAAAAAAAAATCTGTAATGCATAGCTATAACATTAAATTGAAAAACTTAGAAAAAATACCATATCCTTTTTGAACAAAGCTTTATAAAAGTTTAAGTAATGTAAGGCAGGCTAGGTGTCGTGGTACACACCTGTAATTCCAGCCATCTGGGAGTCTGAGGTAGGAGGATTACAGGTTCAAGCCCCATGTAGGCAATTTAGCAAGTTAGCAAGAACTTGTCTCAAAACTAAAAATAAAAGAAAAAGATCTGGGGTGTAACTCAGTGCAAAGGCCATGGGTTTAATTGTAAGTACTGACAAAAATTCAAAAGACAGAATAACAGAAATTAGATTTTATCATAATTCTAATCTCTATGGAAGTATTTGGTATTTTAACACCCATAACTGTAAATAAAATAACCTTGATGACTGTTTGCTTTTTAGTTATTTCTTTCTGTTTACACTACGCATTCAGTTCTGTTTTCAGAGCATAATTAGCACTTAACCTAATGAAGTCGGGTTACTGTAAACAGAGAGATAAGAGACACTTTCATCATTTTTATTCAGCCAAAGAAAAACCACAAGACAGACGAGGGATTTCGGAATTGCTTTGTCATGAACTTCTACGAGATGTTCAAACCAGACAAAATAGCAACCATTACATTTTTAAAAGGCTACTTGACGAGACAGAACCTTTAATGTGGCACTTGGCAGATTAAAATACCAATACAGCGGGGCTTGCTAACCGCCGGAGATCGCCTGCAGAGAAAGTGGCCCATGGACCGGAACCAGCAGGAGAAGCCAGAACAGTGTCCCTTGAGAGCGAGACTTCCTTATCTATAAAGACGACCTTGTCAGGCGCTGTCAGGGATAGTGCTAAAATTGGTGTGCAGGCCATAAAAGCAAGGCTGGAAATGAAGAGAACGGTTACCTTGGATCCAATTAAATTGGTCCACAGCCACATTCTAGGCCCAAGATTACGAACAAATTTTTCTCAAGTGTGGTATGAGGCAGCAGGAACCTGCAAGAATATTAAGAGTAAACATGGAAGTCCTGTGACATCTGCTTCAGAAAAAAAAAAAAAAAAAAAGAGAGAAGATCATCTTCAGGCAATGCACAGAGCTTCTATTTGCAAAATTGCCTCAAAAAAATTGTGTGCTCTCTAGTAAACAGATCTTCAGTTCAGGAGTCGAGCAAAAGTCTTCACCAGGGTGTGGCGGAGAAAGGGAAGATTTCTGACTCACTGGCCACACCTCCGTCCCACTTAAGTGATCACTGAGGCTCCCTAGCCAGTGGGGGAGAACTGGGGTCTTCCTCCAGGTGACTTTCATGACCCACAAGGCTAGTCTAGGCCTGGCCACATGGTATAGTCACGGGGATCCAAAAGAAACCGGACAGCAAGACGACCTCCCCCAGTAAAACAGCTCCTACCAAGCTCTCCTTTGCCCTTCCCACAGCCAGACTCAAGGAAACCATTTTAGCATGTGCTTAGCTTTTTTGAGCATGCCACAGATTCAATCCTGTGATCTGAAAACCAGCAACTTCGGTTGTGAATACTTTCTGGCAGTTTCCCTACCAACTGAGCTGGTAGCTACTGTCCCCTCCCACAGGACAGCCTTGGGTCACAGCTTCAGGGACCAACTGCAATGTGGAATCCAAGAGTGGTCAGTGCTTCGGGTCCCTGGGGGTCCACAGCCCGCCTGGATGCCACGCACACGGAGGTCAGGAAGTATGAAAGGGAAAGGGTGGGGGTGTAGTTGATGCCGCGCAGCTGTCCAAGCTGGGCTCCCCCCTGTGGAGAGAGAGCCTGGTCTGGGTGTCTGTAGGTTTCTCAGCCAGTTGAGGACGCTCCTGGTCACCTTAGGTTTGCATTCAGCTGGTTTGACTTTTCCCCTCCCACCCTTCTCCCCTCTTCCCAATGCTGACCAGGGGTCCAAGCAGCTTGGAAGCAGAGCAGGGAGTAGCCTGCTTTGTAAACGTCGCTGTGCGGCCCCCACGTGCGCACTGACGCCGCTGAGGGACCCGGGCCCAGGCAGCCCCCTCGGAGGTGGAGGTCCCGGCAGGACTGCTGTCTCCTGGCTCAGTCCTGGGCCTCCTTTCGGCCTCTGGAAGTCGACCTCGTGCTGTCCTAAAAACTGACCCATGCCTGCTGTTCATCTGTGCTGTGATCGGCAGGTCCTTTGGGAAGGACCAGCAGGGCTCCTTAGAGAGACTGGTTGTTACCACCAGATGGTGTCACACAACGAAAGCGAGCGTAGTGCTACTCAGAAGCAGGACTTGTTAGGGTGACCACCATGTCCTGTGTGCGACCTGAGGAGCATCCTGCAAGAAAGGTTGGTTCAAGGGCAAGAGGCAGCAATGTCCTGACACCGAAAGCTTCAAAGGCAAAGCCTTGCAACAAAAATGGAAGGCAAGTCACACACATAATTTAAAATTTCCTAAGAGCTATATATATATATATATATATATATATATATATATATATGTTTTTTTGGGTTTTTTTGTTTTGTTTTGTTTTTTTGCGGCACCGGGGATCGAACTCACAGCTTCACACCTGCCAGGCACTGAAGCCACTGAGCCAAACTCCCGGCCCTGGCTTTTTGAGGCAGGGTTGCACTATGTAGCTCAGACCAGCCTTGCGCTCGCATTGTAGCCCAAGCCGGCCTCAAACTCACAATGCTCCACCTACCTCAGCCTCCTGAGTGCTGGGATTAAAGGCGTGCACCACCACACCCGGCTAGAGCTATATTTTTAAAGAGATACACAGAAACAAGTGAAGTTAATCTTTTGATCTCTTTATTTTTGTTTGTTGTAACAAAATAAAATCACAGTACTAATAACTTCACAAATGTAGAAGCTAATGAGTTATTTTAAGATGAGCACCTGAGTAATTACCACCCAGGTCAAGAAAAAAGACTTGCTTGGTGTGGTGGCACTTGCCTGTAATCTCAGCACTCATGAGGCTGAGGCAAAAGGATTGCTGCAAGTTTGAGGCCAGCCTGGGCAGCAAGATCTGATCTCCACCAAAAAAAAAAAAAGCTTGGCTGACTACCTCAGAGCTGTCTTCACGTGTCCTGGACCAATCTCTACCTACACCTGCCTTCTGCGTGTTAGCAATTTTTGGCTTCTTGTTTTTTAAATTAATAGACATTTCTTTCTTTATTGCAGTATGGGGATCAAGCCCCAGTCCTCTGCACGCTAGATAAGGGCTCTATTGTTGAGCCACATCTCCAGTCCTTCTTATTTTGAGATAGAATCTTACTAAAGTGCTCAGGATGGACTCAGACTTACAGTCTTCCTGCCTTAGTTTCCTGAGTAGCTTTAGTTACAGGCATGCACCCCTACACCCAGCTAGACTTTATTTTTTTAAAAAGAGTTTTAGATTTTTAGTGGGAAAAGGTAGCATATAGTACAGAGGTTCCCATACACTCCCACAAGTAAACTCAGTTCCCCTATTGTTAGCATCTTTAAACAGTGATACATGTTATAATTAATGAGTTAGTTTTGATACATTGTCAATGTATCAAATGAAGTCTACAATGTATTCACATTTCCTTGGTTTCTGTCTATATTTTTCCTGTTCCAGAATCCCCTCCAGGTTACATTACATTTAGTTTTCTGCTTCTTTGGGCTCCTCTCTGCTTCCATAATTTCTCAGACTCTCTTGAGTTTTGATGATGTTGACATTTTTTGAAGATTATTCATCAAGCATATTGGGGAAGTTCTTCCACTAGAATTTGATGTTTTCCCCCTGACTAGAATGGAATTGTGGATATTTGTGGTGATCACAGAAGTGCCATTTATTACATCGTATCAAGGATTGTGGGAGACCAGAGAGGAAGATTAAGACCTAATAGGCCTCCTCTGTGAGAACAAAGGAGAAAGGCATCTCACAGAGATGATGGCACACTGCAGGTTCTAGGGAAAGGTAATACAGTTGAGACTAAATTGTTTACCTGGGCATGTACTAATGGATAACATGAGGCAAATGAATCTTGCAATGGTTCATACATTGTGTCAACTTGACAAATTTAGGAGTTTAAGTGACTCAGCAGGGGTCCAGGGTCCTCGCTTTGTAAATGTCCTGAGCCTGTGCAAGAGGAGGGCAGAGAGATGATGTATGTGTAAAGGACCACTCTTGGGCAGAGGGCCTACATGCAATATAAGGGAGGAGAAGAGGTTTGCTTTCCCTTGCTTTTTGCTCTTGTTGCCTTTGCTGTGTAGTGGTTGATTAGTTGTGTCAATTTGAGACATTTAGAAGCTTAACTAAATCGGCTTAGCAACTCTACACCCTGGGGTGTAGAAGACCCACCCTAGAGTGGCTCATCACCCGGATGATATAAAAGGGAAAGAGGAAGGACAGATGAATTCCATCCTTTGGAGGAGCTCCAGTCTTCACCTTCAGCTTGGACGTCGTCTCCTGGGTTCTAGCACAGACTCTTTGGCTTCTGCCTTGGATCCTTCAGCTTTCCAGCACAGACTCTTCAGCCTTCCAGTGTAGACCCTGCGGCCTGCTGGTGCGGACTTGCGCAGGACACTGGGGTGAGCTCCAGACCTTGGATTGAATCCTTCAGCCTCTGGCGTGCAGACACCCTCTGCGCACTTCCTCACGCGACTCTGTGACTGACTGTGGTAAGCCAATGTTGTAATTTCTTACACATTTGCATATCTCGTGTTACGCTGTCTTCTGCAGCCTTGAAGTGTTACCCCGGTGTCAGGCCACCCTGCCTGGGAGTTGCTGATTATGGACTGAAACTACCACAAACTGTGAGCTAAATAAACCTTTCCTTAATTTGGAACATCAGGTATTTTGTCTCAGCAATGAGAGAAAACAACTAACACAAATCTTACACTACTTTAATTGCTTGTACCCATGTCTGGGTGAACCAAAGCAAGACAAGCCAGAGGCGTGGGCTCCTCTGCCTAGAGGCAAGTGCCCCCTGGCTGCCCCTGTGTTTAACTAGTGTGTCTCTTTATCAGTCATCCTCGCTCACCTCTGGGTCAGGGGAACAAACTAGCAGCACTAGGTCCCTACAAGTGGCACCTTGGGTGGGGAAATCTCAGAGGCATGGGCTGGTTCCCCATGGGTGGCACCTGGGAAAGGGACCTAGGACCAGTGGAGCAGGCCAGTCTCCTAGAGAGGATGTTGACCTTGACCTTGTTGGCTGGAAGTGAAACTAATTTTAGTAATATATTTACTTTGCTCAATACTGTCTAGAATATCTGAACCTGTAATCAATATAACAAGTATTAATGGGATATTTTACGCCATGACCCACATGGCTCTTGAGATTCTTGGTGTAAAAGACCACAAGAGGATGAGAAAATAAAGAAGAGACAAAGCTGGGGTCAGGTGGAGCCCTCTGTCCTGATGGGAGAGAAGGAACTGCTCCACCGCTGTAGCACGTTTATATACTCTGAAGGATGATGTCATTTTTAACCCCACTGCTTAGCAACTTGTTTGCCTGGCTGGCCCAGGCCCCTTGCCTTTTGGTGCTGGAATAGCTCATTTACATGGCTTGTTTTGAGCTGTCTGTGTTTTCTGGGCTGGCCTTGCTTTAGCCCCACACATGTGATCAATCTCCAGCTTCAACAGCTCCCTACAATTCTGCTTCTTTTACACTAAGACATTAAAATCAAAAGTGTTTTATACTCAATAGCTGCAGGTGGTGCTCGCTACCACACAAAATACTGCAGTTCTAGGAGCGTGTGCTCCCTGGAGCGAGGTCCCCGCTCGTATCTGAGTGTTTGACCATAGCTCCTCCCACATGGCTCCAGCTAATCCACAGGTCTTGGCAGAAGCAAAATTTTGGTATCTTGTCAACTTCCTCTTTTTTCTGTGGGCCCCTCAGTGCCCTAACTGCCCCCAGCAGGCCCCGTCTCTTAAAGGTTGCAAGTTTCTCAAAGCCTGGAAACTGGACCTTTAGCCCCTGGGCCTGTAACCTCTCAAACCAAACAACAAGCCTGCTCTCTGCAGTGGGCTCCTAGGGAAGGCACGCGTTACTATCTTTTGGGAAAGTGGCTCTTCCTGGATAATCTTGTATTTTCCCTTATTGGTAAAAGTCAGCACGTGTCTTCAAACTCACAAATGTTTTGTTTTCAAAGAAGTTCTCAAATGCTACGGAATTTCATTCCAGCCTATGCAATTTTGTCAATGGTTAGTTTCCAGACTAGTTCCCCAAGCCTATTTAATTCATATTGTAGCTGACATAAATTACATTTGAACTAAAAATTACAGGAAACAATACTTTTACATTTTTTGTATTTTTTTATTTTAAATATAATAAAATACAGCAAAACATAACAGAACAAAGTCAGTCAAAACAAAGCAGTAGAACTTCAAAGAAAGATACCATGAAAACAATAGCTACTATAGCATATCTTGTTATTTTCAGAATAGTTGACCATTCCATCAGGTAGGGTAAAATCAAACCACAAACAAAACACAATAAAACCAATAAAAACAGAATATGAAATAAAGCAAAAGAAAATTAATCAGAATAAAGCAAAACAATGAGAACAATATTGGGCCTCAAAGACAAGACAGAAGGGAATCCCCCATATTTGCTACATTGCATACTGTCATCCTCCCAAGAGATGCTCAGACTGCCAGTCCCAGGCCTGCAAAATCAACCAAACAATACAAGCATTTAGTTGCTTTATGCACCTTAGTTGCTATCAACTTAGCCAGTCCTCCGAACCAAGGGGGCGGGGGAGTTGTCCTTGATTTTTAGCCCGCGTGCCAGTAGGGATACGGGAGGCACAGATTTTTCTCTTCCTGGAGTCCACACCGTTCACTCACTCACCAGGAAGGCAGGTCAGTTGTCTTCTAGTTGGAGCCTCTCTGACCCAACATGGCGGGTTCCTAGAGGCACATCTTTCTCTTCCTGGAGTCCACACCAGTCACCTACTTTTACATTTTTTAAGGGAGTCTTCAGCACAGAAAGCTACCACAAATGCGTGTTCCTTATCTGTAAAAACCCCTTTAGGAAAAGTAAATCTTGCTGAATTGCTTTCCTGGTCTCAACCAATCTCCTTTTCCTCCACGCTTTTAAATGCTTGGATTTCCAGCACATCCAGGAACTTTTCCTTTTTTGTTAATCTTGCTAATAAAAACTACAGTGGTACCTCAGTTCATGAACTTAACTCCTTCCACCATTCTGCGAAGATGCCAAGTTGTGTTCCTCACCCAGTGCGGAGTTTGCTAGGTTTTGCCAATGCTTCTGTTCGTGAACCAAATTGTTCACAAATAGAAGCATTTGCGAACTGAGGTAGTACTACTGTACTGGGGAAATAAAAGTTGAAAATATTGTTCTTTTAGCTTTTTTCCATGGAGGGTAGAAGATGGAAGGTTGGTGATATGAACAGGGAGACTATTTTTAAACTTACATTCAATGTATTGAAAATGGTAAAATTTAAAGCCTGATTTCCCTTAACCTTTTAGGTTCAACATGCAAATATTATTCTGTTGATGATAAGTCTAGAATAAGGGGAATTTGATTAACATTCTCAAGTTGAACAAACTAAACTCACTCCAACCAGTTCTGTTTACAATCT
>RJWM01025146.1:0-29715 GCA_004363535.1 Dasyprocta punctata | reverse complement strand
AATAATGATTCTCATTTCATTTTTTAGCTGAGAGAATATTTCTGATTGGATTTTCTCTATAGCTTCATCAAGCTGTTTCTTTATTGCATTTTCTATCATTTCAGAAAGTCCATTTGTGTGACTCCCACTGTCTTCCATTTCAGTATCTCTTGGGTTTGTTCTTTGTGGGCTGGGGGACTGAGACTGCCTCTTGGTCTTTTGTTTTGTCATTTTCTTCTGGAATCTATGTAGCTCTGTGTCCTGTGCGGCTGGCCGGCCTTCCCCTGAGGTTCGCGCTGATTCTTGCGGCGTGCAGGATCTCGGGGTCCAGTAGGTTGGGTCCCGTGCGCAGCAAGGAAGGGTGGCCTCCCCGGGCGTGCAGCTGGAGCCTCCTCCTTGACTGGGTGGGGGCCGAGGACTCCCGGTCCCAGGGAGCTATGCTGGGCACCGTGCGTGACACAAACCCAACCCTGGTTCTGTCCTCAAGCTCGGCCCAACAGCTATGCCTGCGGGGCAGGCCCGGGCAGGTCCCAGGCCTACAGTGCCGGGAGCAACCCTGCTGGGTGGTGGGGTCTGCCCAGGAGCTGTGGGATGGCACACGCTCGAGCCTAACCGCGCAGCTAAAGAATGGAGCTGCCGTGCGCTCTGCACTCTGGTGGGGGGGGCCCAAGCTCTCCAGGTCCCTGCAGCTATGTTGCTTAGTTCCTGGTGAGCAGCTCTGGGGTCCTGGGCTGATTTGGGCTGGGCTGCGTACCTCTGTGTCCTGAGCGGCTGGCCGGCCTTCCCCTGAGGTTCGCGCTGATTCTTGCGGCGTGCAGGATCGCGGGACCCAGTAGGCTGGGTCCCGTGCGCAGCAAGGAAGGGCGGCCTCCCGGGGCATGCAGGTGGAGCCTCCTCCTTGACTGGGTGGGGGCCGAGGACTCCCGGTCCCAGGGAGCTATGCTGGGCACCGCACGTGACGCAGACCTGACCCTGGTTCTGTCCGCAAGCTCGGCCCAACAGCTATGCTTGCGGGGCAGGCCCGGGCAGGTCCCAGGCCTACAGTGCCAGGAGCAACCCTGCTGGGTGGCGGGGTCTGCGCAGGAGCTGTGGGATGGCACATGCTCGAGCCGAGCCGCGCGGCTGAAGATAAAGTCTCATTCTTATAAAAAAAAATCACCTGGGTCTCCTGCTTGGTAAGGCCTCAGCACCTTGAAGAATGTCACTACTCATTCTTCCATCCAAGACACTTGAACGTCTCCCACTCACCACTCTCCTCGTGGTGCTGCAGAGTTTGCGTCGCCAGTGTACACCAACATCATCGCCATTTCTGTAAACTACTCATCTTTATGGTGAGAACCAAGCTCACATCCCAAGTTTTCTGATTACTAAGTTATCGTAGATTAGTCACTTAGTTTGTCTGAGTTTCTTTTAAAATGAGAATGAAGAACACGTGCCCCGATAAGAGGTTTTTATAATATAAGAAAATGGACAGTGCTTTGCCTGGAGAGAATGCAGTCTACACAGTGGTCTGTCCCTAAAATTCAAAGATAAACCGAGCGTTAAGATGAACTACTTAATTTAACCAGCAGATGGCAGCATCCTCCCATCTTTAAGGGAGCAGAAAACGTGCTGCTCCTTGAGCACTGTAGATGTATGTGGAAGGGGTTCCAGCCAACTGGGGTCCCAGAGACACCTTCAGGTAAACACCTCCTCCACCTTCTCAGGAATCATTTCATGGGAACCTTGCTCAAAAGTTAAAGAACACAACGGATCCTCGCTTCTGTTCTTGATCCAGACTTGCTACAGAAAACTATCAGCACTCAAAACCTTCCCGCCTGTCACCGCCTGTAAAAGTATTCTGGAGTAGGTGACAGGAACATGAGAGCCAGGGAGAAAGTGTTTCCAGCCCAGCGTCCGGTTGCCGTTCAGATTCGGCAAGGATTACCACACTTTTCTAGCGTGTTCCATGGCTCCATTTACCGGGCCCCATCACTAATGTCTGATTTTCATTCACTGGTCTATTCTGGCTGTGAAAGCCAAGCTCACACACTTCCGTGGTCCTGCCCTTCTCTCTTCCTTCAGCCTCTCCCTGACCCCTTGACAATGAGACTCCTACTCCCTTTCCCTACCCACAGCCCGAAAAGTGGACTTGCTCCTCCGGCATCGCTGCCTCTATTGCGTGTACTTTCTCTTCATCTCAAAAGCCCAGTGTTGAGCATCGGGAATAACACTGGAAATGAAGTCAGTGCCTGCTTTCTATAGCCTGTCTACATCCCTAGCACTGGGGATTATCCTTTCAAAACAGAGTCATCGTGTCACGTGGCTCTGCTGCTCAAACCCTGCAGTGTCGTCTTCTGGCTCAGGGTAAATTTCATGATATTATGGTGACTCTGAGACTCATTCTCCCTGACTTCAACCTCTCTCATGGTGCTCTGAGCACACTGGCCTCTCTGTGCCCCTCAAGCCGGGCGAGTGCACTGTCTGCAACCACAGCCAGAAGTACTCTCTCCCTTGACGAAAGCATGGCTCACTCTTACACTGCTTTCAGGCATCTTCTGATGCCATCTTGAAATTTCAGGGAAACCTTCTCTCATTGTCCGACGTAGTGCAGCAGGCACACACATGTGCAAACGCAGCCTCCAGTCTCAGCACTCTTCTTCATCTGATTTACTTTGTGTTCTTGCTTTCTAGAAATCAAATAGGAACTTTGTTGCTTGGCTTCCCCTACTCTCTTCCTAGCACCCAGAACAAAGCCTATTTTGCCCTTTCCCATGCATTGTCTGTTGACTGAGGATATGACCATACCCAAAAGGAGAACCAAGCTGGCCTATTATCCTCCCAATTTGTTTAGTGCTGACTGTATTCATTATTCCCAGATCTTCATTTTACACCTGAAACAGAGAGAAAGTGATTTTCCCAAAGTCACGACATAATCAGGGCGGATTCAAATTCAGTTCCTGTTCACCCACCCTATTACCTCAACAGGAAAGAGCCTAGAAGTATGATCTGAAGACACTACAAAGGAAATGCGCTATCAAAAGCTCTTAGGAACAGCCTTCCCTACTGAGAAACAGATTGATTTCCAGTGGAGGGGTCTAAGACGCTATTTAGAGAAAAAATGTTGTGAATGTTTGGCATTTCAATGGCAGAGTGCATCAAATGCCCAACAAGAATAACTTTTCCAAGGACTTTCCTTCATATGACCTGGATAGCAACCTCCGTATTTTAGAAAGGGCTTCTAGCAGCTTTCGATACCTAAGCATCATCATTTATCGAGGATCTCTGGGCAAGCAGACTAAAGTAATTGACCTTTTAAGCCCTTTATTTGTAATCATTCACTTAAAAAGTTTACTAAGAAGATGAAGGGAGGGAGAGAGGGAGTTTCCCAGGTACATTAGAAGAGCCCTAACTAGTTTCACTTTGTCATGTGTTTAAAAGCTTCTCAGTAAAGACTTGTTTCCCAGTGTTAAGGAGGTCATGATTATCCCCCCAAGGTATTCAGCTCTCTTTGTGTGTATTTCCCTGCAACGTGGGACTTTCACCAAAATAGGCCATGTGCAAGCCCATAAAATATCCTAAGGTAGATGCAAAAGAATTTAAATTGTCCCGTGCATATTATAATGCAACCAAACTAGAAATCAATGGCAAAAGATACCACAAAAACTAAGCAAACACATGGAAACTAAATAATACCCCCTTGAATAATCAATGGGTCACAAATTAAATTAAAGAAGAAATTAGAATGTTCCTGCAATCAAATGACAATGCCAGAAGGACATACCTGAACCTATGGGTCACAATGAAAAAGGTTCCAAGAGGAAAGTTTATAGCAGTGAATTCCCACATCGGAGAAACAAAGCAAGTGCAAATAAATAGCCTAACAATGCACCTCAAGGTCCTAGAAAAACAAGAACAATCCAAGCTCAAAGCTAATATGAGGGAAAAAATTTATAAAGATTAGAGAAGAAATTAATGAAACTGAGACTGAAAAAGTTACAAAGAATCATTGAATCAAAGAGTAGACTATATGAAAGGTTAAACAAAATGGACAAATCCTTAGCCAATCTTACCAAAATAAGGAAAGAAAAGACCTAAAGCCAAACAATTAGAAATGAGGTGAAATAGCAACAAACTCTGCCAAAATCCAGAAAATCATTGGTAGCTACTTGGAGAAGCTGTATTCTAATAAAATGGAAAATTCGTAGGAAATAGATAAAGTGCATATGAACTATTAAAGCTGAGCCAAGAAGTTATAGATATCCTGAATAATCCAATATCAGTCAATGAAACTGAATAAATAATTTTTAAAACTAACAACCTAGAAAAACCCAGGTTCTGATGGATTCACTGCTCAATTATACAAGAACTTTAAAGATCTAATGCTAATACTCATCAAACTTTTTGTTAATGAAATCAAAAGATTTCCCAAAATCATTCCTGAAAGCAAGCATGATCCTGATACCAAAACCAGAAAAAAACACAAGCAAAAAAGAGACCAACCAGCAAATCACTTCAATGAACATAGAAACAAAAATTCTCAGTAAGATACTGGCAAACAGGAACACAACAAATCATCAAAAAGATTCCAGGGATGTGGGGATAATTCAACATATGCAAATCAATAAATGTAATACATCACAAGGACAAAAATCACATGATCATCTCAATAGATGCAGAAAATGCATTTGACAAAATCCAACATCTATCCATAATAAAAGCCCTGAAGG
The DNA here is from genome assembly GCA_004363535.1 of Dasyprocta punctata. Taxonomy (NCBI): domain Eukaryota; kingdom Metazoa; phylum Chordata; class Mammalia; order Rodentia; family Dasyproctidae; genus Dasyprocta; species Dasyprocta punctata. The sequence goes on along the minus strand of RJWM01025146.1, from coordinate 25,027 downwards.
AAATCAGAGTAGAAGGTCTTTATCTCAACCTGATGGAGCCATCTGTAACAAATCAATGACCAACATCATACTAAATGAAGAAAAGCTAACAGCTTTCCCTCTAAAATCAAGAAGATGACTGGGATGTCCACTATAACCACTCCTGTTTAATATAGTTCTGGAAACGTTAGCCAGAGCAATTCAGCAAGAGAAGTAAATAAGAGATATAAATAGGAAAGGAAGAAGTTAAATTATCATTATTTGCAGATGACACGATCCTTGCCGAAAGACTCCTAAGACTAATAACCTCACCAAAAGACTCCTAGGATTAATAACTAAATTCAGTAGCAGAGCAGAACATAAAGTCAACATTCAAAAATCTGTAGTGCTCCTGAACACCAATAACAAACTCTCAAGAAATTAGAGAAACAATACCCTCCATAATAGTATCAAGAAAAATGATATAACCTAACCAAAGAATTCAAAGACCTCTGCAATGAAAAATTATAGTACTATGAAAAAGGAGATCAAAGAGAATATCATAAAGTGGAAAGGTATCCTCCATTCTGGAATATACAGAACCAATATAGTCAAATGGTCATACTTTCAAAAGTTTTATTTAATGCAATTCCAAAGAAAGTAGTGATAACATTCTTCACAAAATTGAAGAAAGCAGTCTGAAAATTCATGTGGAACCAGAAGAGATCTAGAGTAGCAAAAGCAATTCTGGGCAACAAGGGCAAGGCAGAGGGTGCCACAATCCCTAACTTAGGTTATAATACAAAGTGACAGTAATAAAAACAGTACTGACAAAAAAAAAGATGTGGATCAGTGGAATAGAATAAAGGATCTAAAAGCAACTCCAGGCAAGCTCAACTACCTTATCTTTGACAAAAGAGCCACATAATTTCGTTAGAGGAAAGACAGCCTCTTTAACAAATGGTGCTGGGTAAACTGGCTATGCACATGCCAAAGACTGAACACAGACCTGTATCTCATACCACATACTAAACTCAAGTCAAAATAAAGCAAACAGATGGTAAGATAGGTAAAACTCTTGAAGATGTAGATGTAAGCAAAGGATACCAGTTTACTCAAGAAATAATACCAAGAATCAACAAAAGAGATCACAATCCATTAAAAAAACTTCTGCCCAGCAAAATAAATCACCGACAGAGTGAAAAGACAACCTACAGAATAGGAAAGAATTTTTGCCAGTTACTCCTCAGACAAAGGACTAGTATCTAGAATCTATAAAGAACTCAAAAAATTAGACCTCCCAAACTTAAAGACCCAATCAAGAAATGGACACCTGAAATGAACAGACATGTCTCAGATAAAGAAAGGGGAAGAATTGAAGAAAAATAGAATTAGAGCTTTTGCAGATGGGAAGCGAAAGAAGAGTTGGGAGGGGCAGGGAGAGTTGGGATGTGAAGAGGACCCAAAAAAAGTATTGGCATGTGTTAGGTACCCGTATGAACTCCTCATGACAAATGTCATCATTATGTTCTGCAAATATGCACCAGTACAAAAAATTAAAATGTTTTTCTGCAATGAAGGCTTTCAAAGACACTACAGAGGAGCAGAGGTGAAGGCCTCAACTGTGTGAAAGGAGCCTGAGAAGCCAAGAGATGCAGTCGATTCAGCTCATGCAGGCTGAGCACCCACTCCCTCAGGGGCTCTCTCTCAGGTGAGCATCAGAACCAGGTCTGGAAAGTTGTCTGGAGCCAAAAGCCCAATTCGAAGGTGTAAGGAGGCTTTGATTCAGTGCTACTCTCAGGAAGCTCCAGAGCAGGGTGAAAATCCACGAGGATGAGGATGTGGATTCTCTGCTCTGCTCAGCACAGCACCCCCAAATGCTGTATCCCCAATCGTTTATCCCCACGCACACTTTTTGAACATAGTAGTCAGATGATTAAGGTATCTTTGTTAAGAAATCAATTTAGAATAACTGCCTAGAAGTTGTTGACACAAATTCAGAGTTTACAAATAGGCTGAGTAAGAAAAAAGGTTCAGAGATGGCTTATAAGTGGAATTACCATCCTTAGAAGGAAGTGTGTTTAGGCCACTGGGATACTTCGAAGAACAGAAGCTACCTCTTTAGAAAAAGAAAAATGGAAGAGAGAATAAGGACATGATCTCTGTGTCACAGAGGTCTGTCATGGAGAGGAGAGAGCAGACTTACTGAGCGACAGAGAGAAGAACTAAGATCTGGTGGTGACATCTACAGGGAAACAAACTGCACATTCACACACACTAAAAAGAGCCTCAGCTGATCAAAGCCAGCTAGAGAATGAACAGGTTGTCGCGGCAGCAGTGAGCACCAATGGCCCAGGCAGTCCTCAAAGGCACCCCTTTGACACCTCCTGTTTAATACAGTGCTGCATGCAAGATGTGGAAACTACTTCTGCTCCAGGTTTCCAGTCTCTAGCCTGCATTCCAAATACAACATAAGGAAGGCAGCCACGAAAAGTTAAAGACACCAGGAAACAAACACTAGCTCATTCTTCAGCAGCTACCCTGTGGGGACCATGAAGGGAGGCAGGGGTTAAAAAGAAGTGTTGTAGGGTCCTCTGCACAGGCAGAGCCTTCCCCCAGGGAGCACCCTGGGGAGGATCACACTTGCAAGGTGGTAAAACCCTAAACCCTCCAAAAATCCTGAATTTAATTTTCCGAAGTGCACTCCTCACTAACAAAGAATTCTGTAGCTCCCAACAGGATTTAATGCCAGAGAAGGTCACTGCCTCTGGGGTCAAAATCATTTCTGTTAAGAGATTACCCCGGGGCAAATTTCACTTTTAGGTGAGCCTGTCTACACTTCACTCATAAGTTACAAGAGTCTTGCTCTAAGCATGGTCTTCCTAAAGCGAGCCTTTGATATAAAAAGAAATGTGACATTAACCAACCAACTCCCAACCTCAGTCACCACTGGATCCTTTTCCTTCCCAAGTTAATCCCCAGGGGCATTGAGGTTCAATTTTAAAGACTTGCTATACAAGATGTGATTCAGCAAAACAAAACAAAACTGTGGGTGTGTTTAAATTTTTAAAAATGTGTTACAGTAAAAGACACATTGCAATTAACACCCTCAAAGTTCTCCCCTGTGCTTGAAACACCCTTATTTCACCATTCTTGCCACTTTGAAAAGTCATGCTTTGTGTCTTTAGTTGCATTGTTGTGGCTGCCTCAGTGTCCTGAACTGATTCCAAACCTTTACCTTTCGTGGTCATTTTTACATTGAGGAAGTCACACAGCGCTAGATCCATGGGATAAGACCAAGAGGACACACCAGAGTATTTTTATGAGCCCTGCCTTTCTGTTAGGTGGCACACAGCAGCTGCATTCACCATATTTTTTTTTTATCACACCTTGTACAGACATGGAAGTGGATTTCCATAACTGCTACAGAAAGTTACAAGAACGATGGGAAAAATGTGCTTGAAGTGAGGTCGGATATTTTGAAAAGGAATAGTGGCAAAGAGTCGCTGTGATGAATTTTGAAAACTTAAACATTTACTGTATTTTTCCATTACCCTTGCTCACTGTGTAATACGTGTTTTCAATATGAAGGTATGAGATTGGGTATCACAAGACCCATGGTCATACAGTCAGAAAATTGTCTCCTTGACCAGACAGTGGGTGTGTTGAGACTAGGAATCATGTCTCAGCACCTTTGTAGGGATAGTCCCTGACCAAAAAAAACCCCCCAAAAATCAGTGAATGAATCCATTGGCTGATTGTTTCTAGTTTTGGTTCTGATATAGAACTACCCACATGACCTTGGTCAAGTTACATAACTCCTCCAAGCCTCAAATGACTTCCATCTATAAATCAGAAATAATTATAACTACCTCTTATGACTACACCAAATGCAGCTATGTGTACGAAGTGCCCCAGGGAGTGTCTGTTATAAAGTTGGTGCTTAGTCAATAGTAACTCACTTTGTTGCCTACAGCTATCTCTCCTCCAGAGTAAAGGATCAATGCCCATTTGACTAGTTGGTCAATAGACAGAACTAACGTGCCCATTCTCAGTTAATTTAGGAGGAACCACAGATCAGGTTAAGTGCTTCAGGTCACATAACTGTGAATTAGAGGAGTCCGAGGCAGAGGGAGGGAAAGAAATTAAAACGTCAGTGTATCTCTGCTAAACACGAGAGGCAGTCAAAGTTTGTATTTATCTTTCACTTCCATTATGATTTCTACTTCAGTGTTTGAGTTCCATAAAGCAAAATGCCTGAATCTTCTGGAGGATCATATAAGGTTCACACCTTTAACAGCCTGTCATAATAAAACTGAATATACAGATGCAATAAACCGCATTCAAGATCACTGGTACTAACGGAGCCACATTACACATTCCTGCTGCATCCGATCCCTCAAAGAGTTTATTTCTGCAAATGAATGTATGCTTGATGCTGTGGCCAGAAAGAGAAATATTTGTCATCCGATGTGTTTCCCAGCTTTCTTAGCTTCAAGGAAAGTAAAGACAGATTCACTGGCCACGTTTTCCATCCATCATGGCTCCGGGTGCCACAAAGTAATCTGTTCACTCTAGCTTCTTCCTGACAGTTATTCTCTTTTTTTTTTTTTTTTCCATCCCAATAGACCAATTTTGGGTTCTTGTTTACACAGAAACCATTTCAAATTCTTTTGCAAAAAGGTAAGACAAAAGAACGTTAAAAACATGAAATAGATCCCTACTTTGAAAAATATACCCCGCTCCTCTTCCTCAAGATTCACCAGCCTTAAACAAGTGATGATGCGAAAAAATAACATCAAATATTTATAACAATTTCTGACATACACCCATCACTATTAGAAGTGCTTCCCATGTAAAAATTCATCTAATCCTCACAAAAATCCTATGAAGTATGTAGTTTTCAGCATCTCCCCTATTGTCACAGTTTAGAGGTAAAGTGTTCCCATAAGTCTCATATATTCAGAGACGGGGCTCTTGGAAGGTGATTGGCTCATGGGGACACTGTGCTCATCAGTGGATTAATTCATTGATGAGTTGGCTGAATGTGCTGTCAGAGATGGAATTTAGATGGAGTTGGGCCGCTGGAGGTGAGACTTGAAAGTGTGTTTTCTCATTTTGTTTTATTTTGTTTTGTTTTGCTTTGTTTTGTTGAGACAGGGTCTCACTAAATAGTTTAGGCTGGCCTCAACTCACTGTGGAGCCTAGGCTGACCTCAAACTCACAGTAATCCTCCTACTTTCTGAGTACAAGAATTACAGACATGCACGATCACATCCAACTGTGTTGTCTTGTGTCCAGCGTATCCTTTCTCTCTCTGCTTCCTGGCTGCAGCGTGGTGAGCAGCTATCTTCTCGCACGCCCTTTAGTCATGCCAGTTCTGCCTTGAAGCTGACTAACTATGGACTACAACTACTGAAACTGTGAACCGAAATAAACCTCTCTTCCTTAAATTGCAGCTGTCAAGTATTTTTTTCCCAGCAATGGGAAAGCTGACTAATACAACTACATGAAGGAGGAAACTAAGGCATGGGAAATTTAGATTAACTATAAAATTGCACCATCAAAGTGGTACTCTACTTATGCAATTAGGATTAAAATGGAACACTTTGATTTCGAACCTCATTGTCAGGAAACTGGGAAGATGGCTATAAACATAATTAATATACTTCTAAAGGTGGTAACATCATCAGCTTACATGACTCAAACACAGATAGTAATGATAAGGAGAGAGTTCCACTTTCCTTCTACCACTAAAGCTCTGCCAGTAGAACTGTGGAACCTCAGGACAGCAGCAATGAAAGCCAAGAGGTGATTTATTGTTGTAACTCTACTTATAGGCAAAAGGACAGGCACCCCAATGTTTTGTTTGCTTACAAGGCAGGCACATCATTCTGTAGATGCCTTCAAGAAAATGGAGCTGTTTTCCTACAGCATGAAGAATTGAGACAGCGACCGTGAAGTCACTGTGAGGGAAAACTGCAGCCTGAACTCCCGACCAAAGTCAGCTGGTCCTGTGGAGCTGGTTTGACGGAAGAGCGTAGCTCATAACCTCCACTTCAAAAAGCCAGGGTCAGAGGGAGATTCCTCTGTGTTGCTTCATAGTCCAGGCTCTCCAGAGCTCCAAGACCCACTGCAGGCTGCACAAAACGTGTCCTCCAAAGCTGCTTTGGACAGGGACTCAAAGAAAGTTTATTTTCAGGTTCTAGATTCACACCACCTTGAGGACGAATGGCAGCCAGCTGGGCAAGCATCTTCATCAAGAGGTGTAAGAAAGTGGTCACCTCTCCCTGTGTCATCCATGTGGCCACACTGAAGAAGTGGAACCCAGATGCAGAGGAATGATCTCAAGCTGACCTAAAACTGGGCCGGAAAACCTTGTCCATACTCCAGAGATCCTCCTTGAGAGACTATTGCTGTCTGCAGAAATAACCCTGGGACTGTCTGCTCTCTGCCTGCACCCTCGTTCCTGCTATGCATTGTCTTCTGCAAGGTGCTCCCTCTGCTTCCTGCATCTGACTCTGACTGCAGAATTCTTTCCCTCATCTCTGACATCTTCTACCCTACACCTGATAAAAAAAACTGAACCTGCAGTTTCTTTTATACTTGTTTTCTAACTTAGCATGTCATCTGACCCCTCTCCTTCACTAATGGCCCAGGCCAAGTCTGGCATGACTTGGACACATCTGAGGGCTGCTAGAGTTTTAAAACATACTACATTGACCTGGCTGCCAGAAAAGGGCCATGGGAAGAAAATCAAAATGGGATGGAATAGCAATAGATAGGCGCCTTCAGATAGGATGCCAAGAAAGTTCTCTGAAGGGAGAGATGTGAACCTGGACCTCAGAATGACCAAGGGCGGTTCATGCAAACAGCTTACAGTGAGAAACAGCTTGCTATGCAAAGCAGCTACTGTATCTGTGTCACATCACAAGTGGCTTTTCCTTCCTCCCTGTCTCACCCTACCCACTACCTCACTCCTGTGTTCTGGAGCCACTGCCCATACCCTTGTTTCAGGCTCTGCTTTAGAGCTGGTAAGGGTTCTCCAAGCAAATGCCTCTACTTTTCTGCTTTGGGGCTTTCTAAAGAATTTAGGAACCTATTCAGATTGAAGTGAGGGTTCAAAGTAGAGCCTCCTTGGGAGCCTCTCAACCAGCAAGGGAGAGGAAGTGTAGATGAATATCCCAGGTTTGCGAGATGTGCAACAGAGCTGGAGTTGTCCAACAGAGAAACATGGTCGCTTTTCTTTCCTCCCTGTCTCACCCTATCCACTAACTCACTCCTGTGCTCTGGAACCACTGCCCAAATCTCTGTCTCAGGCTCTGCTTTAGACCTGGCAAGCTGAAAAGGAAACTCATTGTGGTCGGAACATATGAGAACCAAAATCAAATTAGTGAAGCTAGTGTGTGTCAAACAGTGAAGACCCCACGAAAAAGAGTCAGATTTCAGACCTCGGTGCCTGAGAATTACGACAGAGCCCTCCCCTCCTCCCACCCTGTGGGAAGGTAGCAGATAAGACTTCAGTGCAGTGCTGGAGAGAGGAGTGAGAAATGTGGCCCAGGGTCATGGGGTATTGAGGCCTGGGCTGAGCATCTTAAGACTCAAGGAAAAACTTGAGAAACTATGAGGAAATGATGCAGCCCAGCGAAAAGGCTGCTCATAGACATCGGGCCAACAAGGAAGCCACAGGATGAAGGTCTGACTGAGCTGTGAGGCAAGTAAGTGCCCAAAACTCATCTCTAGCGCATTGGATATGGCATGAAAATAACCGCAACTTTCCTGAGCGCTACTATTTACAGTCAGTCTGCTAAGCAGCTTTCAAAATGAGCTCATTGAGACCTCAAAACAATCTTATATGTTAGTCTCCCTCTTTACAGATGGAGAAAGTGAGGCCACTAAGCACCAGCACTATGATTCAAATCCAGAATTGCTGGATTTCAAATTCCACCCTCGTAACCAAACTCTCAGGCAAGATCTGATGGTGCTTCAGCCAGGGTTGAAGGTTAAGCATTGACCCTGAAGTTGCAAGCTAGGTGGCACCGGGTGGGAGGGGCCTCAAGAAATAGGAACTGATTCTGAGAGGCATCAAAATGCACACCCAGTCTGGATTCACCAGCATCTAGAGGATAGATGTTTCTAGGGCTGCAGACCACAACATGTGTCCGTATCCTACGGCACTTGTCCTTCCTTTCTTGGAGCTTTTCTTCAGATCTGTCATTTACTTTCAGAGCCAGAAGGGAAAGGAGACCAGGTTGGGGTGGGCAGGATGTCTGGTTCCTTGCAATACAGGAAAAACTCCACACCATCCTTATATCTAGAATACATTGCCGTTTACAAACCTATTCCAGTGCGTACACTCACAATTCTGAGGGTGAACAGATCTCATGGTCTCATTCCCATTTCAGAGTAGAGCAAACTGAGGAGCAGAGATGTGGAGAGACTGGATAGGGTGGTAGAAATAACAGCCACTGGCTGTGGTTGTGGAACCCAGTCCACATCTCCTTCTGACTCCTTGTGCCCCTCTGGCATTGACTTTGGGACCTGTGTGCTGCAGAGGGAAGAATGTGACAATAGGAACCGCCTGATTTGAGCAACTGCACAGAGTAGAAATGAAACTCGCCAGTAGAAATGAAACTTGCCAGTAGCACTGGACCATGATCTGAGCAAGCAATGAATGAATGAACTCCCGGAGCTCTTTGTTATGGCAGCTGGCCCACCCTGACTAAGGCAGCCCGGAATCCTCTCTTCTCAGGCCTGGGTCCAGCAAATTCAGCACCCTTTGGAAGCTGGACTTCACTGCGAGCAAATTCGTTGGTTTCTGTGACAGCTCTTTCCAGTTCTCAGCCCTTGCCTTACTCCTTCTTCACCCCTAAACTCTGTGAGAACGCAACGCTGTACACCATTCAACTCTCCTTCCTGTCGGAGGCGAGCCAGCCCTATCAGACAACCAAAAGACGATCAGGGACCCGGTTACAAGAGACCGGGTGCGATTTTATCTTGGCTTCGCATGAGCGGTGTCACCGGCACATTTCCTCAGATCCATCTCTAAAATGAAGGATTCGACCAATGTGTCCTGCTAGCAATTTAGGGATTTTAACAGACAGACTCAAAGTACGACCAAAAGAAGGGTGTGGGTCAATTAGTCAAAGCTGTGGGTTAATTACTGAAGGCGATTTCCCCAGACTCTATGGGAGGAAAAAAGATTTCATTGGAGGGGAAGTAGTTATTGAAGCTGATGTCATATTTACGCAAGCAAAAGATCAGACCATTTCCACAGAGTAAATCTCACTGTCAGAGTAGAGGCAGAAGAGAGTGGAAAGGTCATGGGATCTGGATTTGGGCAGACCTGGGTTCAAATCTCCACTCTACGTCTACCTGGCTGCGTGATGGGAGGAATTCACGCTTCTCAGCTTCAGTTTGTCACTGGTAAAGTGATGTATCTTACAAAGTTGCAATAACTCATTAAGATGACATGAATAACACATAATACATTGTGGAATGAAATTCCCTTCATTTTTATTATTTTAGAATGAGAAATGGAGACAGTCTAGAGAATCAGAGTAGAGAGAGAGACAGAGGCACCTTATTTATCTGTGTAGTTGTTAATTTATTTAGCATCATGTCTCAGAGATGAATAAAATGTAGCCTCTGACTTCTGAAAACTCAGCATCTAGGGGAGACACGGGCACATAATCAAGTTACTGATTCTCTCATGTGGTAGCGACCTCAGACGAGTATGAGAGGGCCAATCCTGTGTGGAGAGATGTACACACAGAAACGTGCTCAGGGATGTCTCCTGCATTTCTGGACACAAATCGAAAAATTAGAAAAAAGTTATAGGTTTATGAATAGGAAAGCAAACAAAATAAATAAACACCTAAAATTGTTAACATGTAATTTTAAAAACTAAGATTGAGCCGGGTGTGGTAGCACACACCTATAATCCCAGCACTTGGGAGGCTGAGGCAGAAGGATCGTTATAAGTTTGAGACCAGCTGGGCTATAAAGTGAGCTCAAGACCAGCCTGAACTCACAGCAAGATACTGTCTCAAAAAGACTAAAACAAAACAAACAAACAAACAAAAAAACCCACTAAGATTCAGTACAAGTGCAGTGATCAAATTATATGCACTCTTGGGTACCATTTGATTAATTCATCAAACAAAATATTTTGTATTTTTTATGGATAGATGTATTTCTATGTATAAAAAACATTCATCAACTCAGGGGACTGAGGCAGGAGGATCTCAAGTTTGAGGACAGCCTGAACAACTTGAGAGAACCTGTCTCAAAGTAAAGTTCTAAACCTGGCTGAGCATAGAGTTCAGTGGTAAGTCACTTGCGTAGCATGTGAGAGGTCTTGAGTTCCATCCCCAGTGCTATCTATCTGTTTATCTCTCTAAATATCTGTCTATTAATGGACTAGGATCTGTGGTTTCTGAGAGAGAACAAAAATATCATCTCCATTGTTTCACTGATGTTTTAAAAAGTTAGAAGAAAATATGATAAAAGCTTTAGCGCTTGTTAATTTTGAATAGTGGTAAGACATGTGCAGTTATTCTTTAAGCTTTTTAGTACTGTTTAGATTTCTTCACATACAAGTGATGAAAAGTATAGCGACAGGTTGTACATACAAGTGATGACGGTGTCCTTCACCCATTAACCTCAGCAGACCCCCACAGACCTTAGAGTAAACTTTAGAAAGTCTTTGCCTGTTGGACATGGTGGCACATACTTATAATCCCATTACTTGGGAGGCTGAGGCAGGAGGATTGCATGAGTTCGAGGATACCCTGAACTATATAGCAAGACCTTGTGTAAAAGAAACAGAGAGAGAGAGAGAGAGAGAGAGAACAGGGAAGGAAGGAAGGATACGCCAGAGGCCACGGTTGGGCTGGTGGGAGTTAGCAGGGGAGACAGGCGCTCATAAAGACTGCTGTCGGTCACATGGACAGTGTAACAGTGTGAGGAAGGCAGCACGGAAGTCTGTTTTGAAGCTACAAAATCCTAGCTTTCGAACACCAGGTTTCACCACTTAACTAATGTGATAAGGTCACTCGCAGACTCACTTCAACTCCGATGGCTGCTGCTGTGTGTCAGGAATCCAGGTCTTCACACCAGTTGGCAGATCAAATATGGGCTTGACATTCTGTATAATTTATATTCAGTGAGAGCCAATAATTTTAAACATTTCACTCTCTTTAGGAAAAAACCCTCCAAACTAAAATGGTGATTTTCTGTCTTCCATCTCTAACTCCTTTAAAAAAAGAAAAACAAATGCCTCCCTTTCGTTTGCGACACATAGTTTCTACACTCAGCTTGGGAGACTGGTGCGTATACACGTGGTATTTTGGTCATTTTTCCTCCCCCTGGCCCTGCCCTCCCCGCTCCTCCTTTTCCAGGTCCCCTTCCCATCTCTATAGAGTCCATCTCCCTGTTCTTTCACAGGGCTTTTTATTTTGCTCTTTAAATTCTTTATTTTGGGTATCTCATATTAGAGAGATCATATGATATTTAACATTTTGTGACTGCCTTATTTCACTTAGCACAAGAGTCTCAAGATCCATCCATTTCCTGACAAATGGCTGAAATTTACCCTTCCTTAGGGCAGAGTTTCACATATATATTCACACTGTCTTCATCCAGTCCTCTGTTGGAGTGGCATAGGCCACTTCCCCGACTTAGCCCTAGTGTGTTGTGCTGGTATAAACACGAGTGTGCACGTGTTGCTGCTTTAGGCTCACCCGTTCTCACAGGTAGCACCTGTGTGCTGGAGATACAGGCCCCTGCAACACGAGGCCTGGTGGACATAGGTGTCAGAATAACACCCTTGATCCACCTCAGTGTAGACTTTCCTGCTGGTGTTTGCAACAGAAGCCGGTAGATGAATCTTGAGGTCTGCTGTCACACACTCTCCTTCTCTTCCTTGGGTCAAAGTCCAGGTGCTTCATGACTAACCTGACTGTCCTTGACCTTGGTGAGGCCTGGCTGAGGATCTGTGGCTCCTTGGCCAGATGATTGATTGTTTCTTTTCTACAACCTTCTCTGTAGGACCATATTAGCCATGCTGTGGTGAGACCTGGCAAGCATCTACCCAACTCCCAGCTACTGACTGGTCCTGCCCAGCCCACAGCCCATAGGCACCTAGGGCAGTTGGCGAGGCTTGCGCCCCCACTGACAAGCACACCTGACAAGCACCACCCTTCCATACCGATTCGGAGGTGTTGTGACTGTGTCCAGTGGTCCCCTAAGCAGAGAGGAAACAAGAGCTGCCCTCAGGTCCTGCGGCTTCTTCGTTTATCTAAAGCACCTCCCTTTTCCTGGTCTAAAGCCCAGGTGGTAAAAAAACTAGAACACAAAATGGTTCCAGCTCTTCTCCTTCCCTCTCTGCTTCTCCTGTCCCTAAAGCCTAGGCTGGTGTGACGATTCATTGCAGGCGTCACCCTGGCTAAGCCAGGCACACACAGACACTTGATGTAGCTGTGGAGGTCTTTTTACTATGAGGTTAACACTTACATCAGTAGACTTGAATAAAAACAGCTCTCCCTCCATAATCACGTGGGTCTCAGTTGACAGCCTTAAAAGACTGACTGTACCCCCATGGAAGCGGGCACTGTGCCAGCAGATGGTCTTCTGACTCAAAGTGCACCAGCAACTCTTCCTGGGCCTCCTGCCAACCCACTTTGCAGATCTGGGTCTTTCCAGTTCCAAAATCTTTTCTGTCCTTGTCTCTGTCTCTCTTTCTCTCTGTGTCTGTCTCTCTCTCTGTCTTTCTCTGTCTCTCTGTCTCTTTTTGTCTTTCTCCGTGTCTGTTTCTTTGTTTGTGTCTCTGTCTCTCCCTCTATTATCTCCTTCCTATTGGCTCTGTTTCTGTTGGTTTTATATATAAATGCGTAGCACCAGTTGGCTCTGTTTCTCAGGAGAACCCTGACTAATACAATTTGAGCCGACTTCATGCTTTAAAGGTATACAGAAGTCATTGTTAAGTCTTTGATGTGATAAATGAGAGATGAAAGAATTTAGCAAACCTATTTCTTCTCCATATCACCAGTTTGCAAAGCTTTCTCTTGCTAAGGAGGTCAAGTACTTTTTCTCTGGAAAAATGACCTACAAAGAGGTAGCAGGTCACCAGGAAACTAAAGGAGAAAAATTTCGAAGAAAGTTACTATTATACATTTGTTTCATCATTATGCTCTGTGATCTTGGACAGGTCTTCTCTTATCTCTGAGCTTCTCTTCGCTTCACAAAGTTGTGAAAATAGAGTGAAGTTATGACCTGATGTGTAGTAAGTGCTCCATTAATCATAGATCTTGTTGCTCATGTGCTCTTAGTGCTCATGTTCACGGCTTTTACAAAGCACCAGTCACAATGCCAAGTTTAACCAGAATCATGAGTGTTGGGGTTTGAGGTTTCAGTGAGAATGATGAGGCCGGAGTGCCAAGGCCACAATTGGGGTCTATATACCTGAAATTAGTTTAGAGGGACAAATCCTAGCTGAGGTATAAGTGCCAGACAGAGGTAAACGTAGGACAAGCCTGGAGACTTCTGTGACCTGGTAGGTGACCTGGGACACTGATATCACAGGTGAGAGACAGCGTAATGAGTGCTATTCCTTCCCATCTCTTGTTCCAACTTACATGATTTTATTATGTTTGCCTTTGATCTAAAGAAGCACTTATTCTGGAGGCCACCTTACCTCCTCCTCTGCCAGGGAAGAAGCAAACAAACTAGCTTTACCCCTGGAGTCCCAGGAAGATGGGAAATTCCCCTAGAAGCCCAAAGCAAACCAAGGCCAAACTCTGGGCTTTTTCTGAGCAAACATTTTGAGAGAAACCAAAGTGATGATGATGTAGAAGTGCGGACGGGGCTGTCCCTTTGAGCTGAGACAAGGCTGTTGAAAACGCAGGGATTAGTACAGATGAATCATGGCCAGTCTTCTCCCCGAATGCCTTTGCTAGCAGCAACCCAATAAATGCCAGATCTCCCAAAGATGCTGACAACCCACCAGCAGTTAGAGAAATCGCTTCTGAAATTGGTGGGAGGCCAAAGTGGGCTGCAAAGTGGGGGTGTACCCCTCTTCCAGAATTCATGTTCCTCTCATTGGTAAGATAATTTCCTACTGTTTCAGCAGTGTGGGTGATTCTAGAATCTAGATGAGTGGTGCCTCTATTCCAACCTTTCTTCCCTTCTGTGTAGGTGAGATTCACACCCCTCTAGGGTTTCTGCCCTTTGCCAACAATGACGGGGAGATGCTCTGCTTGGTGGGAAGCTAAGAGGTAGGGGGAGCTGCCTTATTGATCATCTGATCATGAAGAATGAGAAAAGCTAAGGTTTCTAAGAGAAATGCTTCAAAAAGAATCTAGGGAGAGAAAAGCTTGAAAACAGGCAGTGTCCTGTTCCACGTCGTGACTACCGAGTGGACTTACAGACCTACACACGGCACAGAGCAGAAAGAATCGTAACAGAGAGAGGGACAGAAATGAATACAAGTATAATTGGGGAGCTCTAAATAAGATCAATGCAATGAATCAGTTCCAATACCTTGCCCTCAATTTCCTATGGTACTATATAGCTGGGAAAAATATTATCAGGTAAAAGGTACATAAATTCTCTCTGTATTACTTCTGTTTTTTTTCACAAGTGTGTTGAGAAAGGACCCGCAAAGCATACAATTCTTCTGCTTCAAGTCTACAATCCAATAGTCTTTGGAATATTCACTGAGTTGTGGAATCCATTGCCACAATCAATTTCAGAACTTTTTTTTTTATTACAGAAAGAAGCCCCACACCCTTTTATCATCACTCTCCAATCTCTCCAACACTTAAGACTAAAACAACCAGTACCTGCATTCTGGCTCCACAGAGTTTCCTACTTCATACAAGAGAAACCATAAAGTACATGGTCCTTTCGGACTGACTTTTTAAAATTTAACATTATTGGAGAATGCTTTAATGCTACATTTCTTTTTATTGCTAAATAATAGTCTGTTTTATGGATAGATCACATTTTATTTATCCATTTACAATGATTGGAATTTGAGTTTTTCTACTTGGAGGCTATTAGAGATAATGCTACTATGAATATTCATGTACAAGTTTTTGTGTGGACATATGTTTTCTTTTCGAATTTATTTTGTATTTTATGTGAAAATGAAATAAAATTTCACAACAAAATACTAACTGAATAAAAATAGTTAAAATACTGTGTATCATTACCTTCCAAGTAGTTACTCAGCATATAAGATGCAGACATAAAAGATTGTCTCTCACAAAAAAAAAAAAAAACAGGCAACAGTACAAAATTTTTGGACATGTTTTCAATCGTCTTGAGTATGTACCTGGGTTGGAATTGCTGAATCATACAATAACTCTTTCTTTAACCCTTGACAAACTGCCAAAACATTACCCAAAATGCCAGCACTGTGTTACATCCCCATCTGCAGTACTGGAGGATTCTGGCTTCTCCACGTCTTCATCAACACATGTCACCTCTGTCTTTCTTATTATAGCCATTCTAGTGGGGAGGAGGGAGTATCTTTCTCATTGTAGTTTTAATTGCATTTTGCTGATGGCTAATAAGGCTGGGTATTTTTTCACATGTTCATTGGCCATTCATGGTTTTGGTTCATGGGTTTGGTCTATTCAAACACTTGTCTGTCGACTTTTTAATTGGGTAATTCATCTTTTTTATTATTGATCTCTATTACTTTGTATAATGTCATGTGAATAAAGAATCACCTCAGCAAAAATTTTCTTTTAAAAAAAGATAACAGGGGAGGGGAACAGGGGATATAGCTCAGTGGCACAGTGCCAGCCTGGCAAGGGCAAGGCCCTAAGTTCAATTCCTAGTACCAAAAGAAAAAAAAAAGAACTACAAGGAATAAAAGATAATAGGGGAAATGGAAAGTAATTCAGGGGAAAAAGTGTTTTGCCAAAGAAGATATACAGAGAAAAACTAAGCCATGAAAAGATGTTCAACATAATTATCCATTAGGAAAATGCAAATTAATATACAATGGTATATAACCGCACACTCATCAAAGTGGCTAAAATAAAAATTGGTGGAAAAAAAATCAGGTAAGTAAGGATACAGAGAAATTGGGTCACTTGTGCTTTGCTGGTGGGAGTACAAAATAGTGCAGTGAGTCACTCTGTAGAAACTTCTGGCAGTCTCTTATGTAGTTAAATACACCAATACACACAAAGGCAATTATATTCTTAAGCATTAATCGCAGAGAAATGAAGGTTTATGTTCATGACTATTTAGGGCAGCTTTATTCATAACAAACTGAAAGCAACCCAGATGGCCTTCAACAGATAAATGATTCCGCAAACTGTGCTATATCCATAGCATGGAATACTACTTAGCAACAAAAAAGAATTATTATCGCATGAATATCAAAGGGATTAAGCTGAATGAGAAAAAACCGGTCACAACAGGTTACATGCAATAGGATTTCACTTGTGTAACACTTTTGAAATGGAAAAATTATAGAAATGGAGACTAGGTGGGTAGCATGGGAAAGAAGCAAGAAAGGGAGTCAGAGATGGGAAGGCCTGGTAGAGAGAGGCATGTGTGGCTGCTAAAGGGCAACTTCCAGAAAGACATCTATGAAAATGTTCTGTCTCCTGATTACATCAATGGTAGTACTACATCCTGGTCCTCCTACTCTACTATAACTTTGCAAGATGTCACCACTGGAACAAAGCGATAGACGCAGGCATACAGCCGATCTCCCTGTATTGTTTCCCGCAGCAGGATGTGAATCTACAGTTAGCTCCAAGTAAGAGCATACAATTTTTAAAAAAACAAAGTAGTGCAAAAATTACAGAAATGGAGACTAGGTAGTGTCTTCATAGCTCTATTTACAGCTCTATTAATTATGAACCGTGCATTTCAAGGCAAACTAATACTGTCGGTGTTTTCATCTGTAAAATCGGACTAATACTTACTTACATAATGGCGATAAGGATCAAATAAAAATAAAAGTGAGAGAGCCTGTAACTTACAAAGAAATTCCTGCTGCTCCCATAACTATTACTATTCTCTCTCCCCAGTCCCTCAGTGGATGCTGCAATGTCAGAAAGGTCCACTCCTCCTCCTCTGAACTCTTCATTTGATAACACAGCGACTGTGCAAGGCAGTGCACAACTGAATGCAGTAGTCCCTACTCAGGTGGAGGATGGGAGGCCACTATAAGGATGCAGTTAGGTGCTTTAAGAGCTCAAGGTGGAGAGAAATGAGCCCAATCTCTGAGTACTGTCAGAGTCACTTAGAGAGGGTTGGGGGGCAAAAACCTGGCCACATCAGAATAAAGTAACAGTATCTGTGGACTGTTAGTATCTGAATGTGGGGTTTCTGAGTTCAGCTGGTTTAAGTTTTCTCTTAATCTTGTGGCCCTAACAAGGTCACTGTTCTCTACCCCAAGTTTTTCTGGCCTGCTAAACCAAAAGAACAAGACTGGAGTAAGGACCACTGCAGGAGATAATTTTGTTTCCTATGCCTATGTCATCATTTCTACCAAATTCACTTGAAACCGAGGTGTCATTTGTTTGTCCTCTTTCTCATTACATCAATTCTTTTTCTTTAAAGAACTTTATTTGTTAAGGGACGCAGAAACAGACATACATTTCTTCATATTTTAACAACTTTGAAAGCAGCATGCTTCTTAGATTCAATGGTGACTGATGATTTAATTAGAATTATTTTTCTTTCTTAATGGAATATGTAATAATGATGTTTTATAATCAGTAGCATTTTAGATTCTATTAAATATGGAATGTCAGTTCTTTAAATAAAGACCAGTTTTGCTTATTAATAATAGAAAGAACCATTTATATAAGTACATTTTGTTAAATTACCTTTGAATTAAATTTCCAACGTAATTAAATTTCAGCTAGCATGCACTACCTGCAAATATTTTAGCCTGAAGCCTGCTTCTTATCTATTAGAAGAGTGGAGTTTAGCAAGCGGAGAGACAGTAATGGCTTGCTGGCACCAAACTGATCTCCATGGTGCAATCCCTATGTGATTCCATGTTGCTAATGGTAACACGACACAAAACCTCATAGTACTTTCTTTGTTTTTGTAAAACAAATGGCTGCATTTGAAAAACTGAGGAGAAAGAGTGAATGCAGAACATCCCCAGAGCCATTTTGCATCACTGCTTCTGATCACCAAGAGTTGTAGGCAATATAGGACCCGTCCCAGGAGGAGGGGAAGGACAGGGTGATGACTACCCACTGAGATCAGGCGGAAGTTAGGAAAGGCAACCAGATGTACACCCACAGATGTGAATAGATTCCTGGACTAAAATGCTGAGTGAAGAAATAAGAAGCTGAATGAGATGTGTATCACATCCCCCTGTATGAAAATGAAAAGCTCACCCATTCACGACATGTACTACACACTTTAAAAAATATGCATATATTCTTATGGTGTAGCGGAAGAGGATGGGAGAGAAAAACCAAAGATTTAGGGAAGAAAGATAATATTAATAAAATTGAAATACAGCAAGAGAAGCTATTTGGACCAACGTTATTATTGTGTTCTGATATGAAACATATGAATTACACAACTACCCACATAAAGCACAAATAAAAATATAGAACTCCTAACAACATCACAAGGGTACACCATAGAGCAGTAGTGAATGTTAACTGGCTGCCTTTAGGATATACGCAGAGAAAAATATGCTTAAGGCTTTCAAATGGTACTGAATTGCCAGTGACTGTCCCTAGGTAGATGTCACATATCCCCTTCGTAGACTCTCAGATGGGTTCTATTCTCTTCTGTCTCCACCCACACACGTCTGAGACTCTTAACTCTCACATGACCACCAAGGACCCTTCCCAGCACCACAGGGCACTGGAGGCTTCCCCTGAAGCAGATGCTCAGACCCTAATGCTGATACAGCACTAGGTAGCTGCTTAGACAGTGATCACTACACCATTAAAGAAGGGAAACTGCAGCCAGAGAGGGGAGAGCCCAGACAAAATTACACGTGGATAAAACCAGTTTCATGACTTTCCTTCCCGGTACAGACACATCCTCCCCAGCCGAGAGGGTTTATAATGTCTCTTATCTGACCTACTAATAAAAACCAGTACCAAGTAGCACTGAGGTAGAATTTCCATCCTTTGTGGGGCTTATTTGTGTCTAGAGTGCTGCCTGCCAGGTACTGGGGCACTGAGACACTGGGAGGCCAGGAAATTACTATAAGGGCAAGGAGAACACTAGCAGGCAAGACAGAAGCAAACAAAGCCATTCCTAAGGCTCTTATCACTAAGCGTGATTGGTTCTTTGGAAGACAACTGGTAGAAAGTCAGACCATGGCTGCCTAGGGTCTCAGCCTTGTGGCAGAGGGCAGGGTGTAAACAAAGCACTGATGGGGAGTGGCAAGATCCATCCTTGGTGAGTTGTCTCTTTTTCCCAAAGTATATATGCTATCTTCACCCTTTTATAGCTAACAGGAGGCTCAGAAAGGCTAAGCTGCCAAAAGTTATAGGCTTGAAAGAACAATCCCAGAAAGGCTTCAACACCTCCGTCCTTTGACATCAATCTTGATGGAAGGGTACAAGTTCTCTGGGCAGATGGAGGAAGACTGTTTCAGATGGAGAAAATCTACAGCAAAAATAATGGGTTGTGAGGGTGCAGAGTACTCAAGGAAGTAAGCAAGTGGGTTCAGTTAGAATCTCAGGCATTTGGGTTTGGGCAAAGGCAGACCCGTGCAAAAGGTGGTTTGGTGCAGATGGAGGTAAACACAAGTCACTAGACAAGACTGTCAGCTTGCACCAGTGGTCACTGCAGCTTGTGGAAAGAGGTCCAGTGAGCTGGGACATGGCTGGAGCAGGTCTCCATCCTCCCGAACATTTCTTATTGGCCCCTGTGGCTAGGAGAAAGGCAGGGCTCAATCACAGGTTTCAGGTCAAACTGACTTGTGAATGAGTTTTCATGCTGTCATGAAATGCACACTGTAATCTATTCAGTGTGCATTAACAATGACAGTGATGATGATGATGAAGGTTATGATGACAAAAAAGGAGAAGGAAGAAGAGAACAAAAAGACAGAAAAGGAAGAGGAGGATGAACACAAAGGCAGGTCGAAAAGAAGAAGAAGAAAAAGTAGAGGAGGAAAAGGAGGAGATGAAGTGGCATTTATTGTGATACAGAAGGGAGGGCAGCTCCAGGAATCAGGACTTAAAGAATAAGGCTACAGTCTATCCCTCTTAGCCTTATGCAGCTTGTAGGATTCACAGAAAAGGCCTGGAAGCATGATTAGGAAGCTCTCCAAGGCTAAGACTCTTGGCTTCTGCTTTGTCTGACTTGTACTAGCACCCAGTTCTTTGCTGATTCTGTAAAACCAATACCAATACCAATACCAATTAACATACTGAGAAACCCCAGAACTAATCACCGTGCCAAGTGCTGGAGACTTTAAAATGAATTAGATGCAGTCTCTGTCTTCAAGGAGTTTACAGTCTAGAAGACAGGTAGGCAAAGAGGGAGAGATTTACAGGCAACTAAGAGAAAAGCCGACTGACCTGAGTACTAGGTTGAGCCTCAAATAGAGAGGCAGTTACTCTTGAAAAGGAGTCATTTCTGCTGGAACATCCAGGGACAAGAGTAGAGGCTTTGGCTCTAGGTATCTGAGAGACAGCTAGAAAGCCAAGTCTGAAAAGAGCAGAAAGTAGGCTCTTGCAAGATAGCAGGAAGTGACAAATAAATTTGACCAAGCCTTGCACTGAACATCTCCAACTGTTTAGCCTATACATGCCCAGGGTTCAAAATCCTGAACACCTGTTGTTTGATTTCATAATGGCTGGATATCTGTCTTCGTTTCTTTTCTCATTTCTGAGACAAACTACCTGATGCCCAGAGTTAAAGGGTAGAAGGTTTATTTGACTTACAATTCGTAACAGGTTTCAGTCCAAAGCAGGTTGGCATGCCAGAGGGGCATTGTAGAGGAGAAAATGTTTATTGCAGGCAGAAGAGAGCAACAGCAAGCCAGCAAGATGCAAGCAACAATAGCAACTTTTTTCTGCCATTTTTATATTCTATCTGGGCTACTAGGATTAGGGTAGTGCCAAACCAATCAGTGGACTTATTTAGTAATCACACACTCTTAATATCAGCGTCACACACTCTTGATTCAGCCACCTCTGGAAAAGCCTCCCACCTCCTATGACTGCATGAGGTTTGGGGGAGCATGTGGACACAAGCTGCAATAATGCCCCAAGCTTCTATCCGGGAGTAGATTCACTTTCCGATTAAAATTTGGACAGTGTTGCCAAAAGAGGGTGAAAGAAATAGGTTATGAAAGGAAGGAAATCCCAGGTCCAACCTGGGCACACAGAGCAATTTACCACCTAGTCTCCTCTGATTTGGTTTAAAGAGCACAGCATTCACTATAAAATCCTTCTATTCTCCCCCAGCTAACAACCTTTCAACCAAAGATAGTTGTAAGGCCCACTTCTATCCAATGGCAGTAAGGAAAACTCAGTGAGTGGAGCTCCTGGGTAACTTCTTTCAAAACAAATATCCCCTTTAGCTTTTGGTTCTTCCCCTCCTTGTATCTACAAATAATCACAATGACTGGAATTGAAAGAAATATGTTAGAGTTGGGAGCCTGACAAATTTGTGGAAGGAAGGGGTTTCGTTCTCTGTGACTTTGAAGAACTAGTTGCTTTTTGGTAGAAACATTGATTCCCAAGCAGTCTGACTGCAGAACTCATATGACAACTAGTTTAACGCGTGTTGGTTCTGCTGGGGGACAGGGTGGTCTCTTCCCACTAGAAATCAACTCAAATGGCTCTATTCAGAATGAAACAGAATTCCTGTTTTATAGGCTTGTTGCTCACCATAGTTTTCCCTTTGAGCAATTACAATTGTTTGTTTCACTATTGGTGTAATGCCTGAGTCTACTATTAGACTCTGAGCTTCATAAAGACCCAGTCTATATCTGTATCTATAGCCATACTTACTTGTATCCATATCTATGTGTATACTCCATCTCCATGTCAATTGGCTTCCTTTCTAGTTGTGTAAAGCCTCTGTATCCCTGATGACCAGCACAGTGCCTTGCATATCTTAGGTCCTCAAATCTTTGCTAAGTTAGTGAATGAATGAATGAGTTGAATAAAAATCCATGAATTGAAAAGTTATCTGCAGGATCATTCATCATCTTTATTTCTACCAAGCAAAACAACATGTGAAAAAATTGTGAATTCCTCATCTCTTTTAAGAGCATAGATATCTCTTTAATAAGATTCAGGAGTTGGTTGACCATCTTTTTGAAATTGTTCCTCAAAGAACTTCCAATGGGCATCAGGTAGCTTCTTGGGTGATTGCAAGGGCCTCTTTGGTTCCTCTTCAGAAGAGGTGGAAGTAAATGTTGGTCCCCCCTCCTTAAATACATGTAACAAATGGAATGTGATGATCGAGCTCATATTCTACACCACTTCTTTGATGAGTCCTCTGTTTGTTCCCACATCTCCACTGTCCCATGCTGGGATCCCTGGCAGAAAGCAGACAGCCTTTTCACAGCTCTAAATCATGGGTGCTGTGCATCAAGCACTATCAAAGCCTTATCAGAGGCTCAGCGTGGGCTGCCAGGTCTGCTCTGAAAGTCCTCAGGAGCCACAGTTCAAGAGACATGGGCTCCTGAGGCAGTCACCATCTCCCTGGGTGACCAGGTACTTTCCTGAAGAGAACACATCATTCAGCTCTTCCTGTGCTTTTACTGTAAATTCTTGATTTATTATGCACATAAGAGGAAGAACCGAGACAGTGAAGGTTTAATTTGAAGGAAAAAAGTAGTAAATAGCAATAGATTTTTATATAGTCATGGCTGTGAGTGATAGGCTTCCAACTGAGCGACAGACACAGACAACAAGAGAGGGAAAGTGACTTGCTCTTGATCTAGAAAGCAAGGGAGGCAGAAATGAAACTTCAGGCCTCCTGGTACTTTGCTCTGTGCTCTTTGCAGGACATTGAGGAATCTCATTTCCTGAGACTTCTCTGGAATCCAAGGAGGGAAGAGTACATGACCATGTGCACTGAGGGTCATACCTGCCCATGGCACAGCAGCTCAACTAGATGTCATTCATCCCAACAAACACAGAATGAAGTAAGTTGAGCCTTTGTCCTCCCTTTGCTCCCGAGCAGGTGGGGTCAGACAAATGCCAGCTTCATCAAGTGCCTGGAAGAAGGGAAGAAAATCTAGTGGTGCAGAGAAGAAGGGCTGGATGGTCAGGATGGATGGGGTGCAGTAGAGATCATCAAAGGCGGCCCATTTCATGGTGAGCAGGTGTTTACTGGAGGAAGCAAAATCAACTCAAGCACACAGCAATGCAAAGCAAAGCCTTCTAAGTGGGGAAGTACACGATGTGAGCCTGGTGAGTCACTCCTGTGCCTGAGGCCCAGGTTATCTACTGGGGACAGCTGTGGATAACTCATGAGGACAGAGATTACAACCAGCAGGGCAGGTTCCAAAGCCAGGAACCTGGCTTTGTTACTGCTAGGTAGAGATGCTTGAACACACTGACTGAAGGCCACTGGACCTGGCTGCACAGACTAAAATATTTGGATCTCATGAATCATAAAACCATGATAATAACATCTCCTACTCTCTAGAGTTTATGCAGAAATCCTCCAAAGACCATCAACAAAGCAATACTTATGAAGGACCTCATAAACTAAAGCACAGAAATCCTACCAAGATGTGAGGATTTCACTACCCTGCAGGTTTTATGCAAGGGCACACAGCTGATTCTTCTAGAGGACAGAGAGGTGGAGAACCTGAGGCCAGTCCAGAAACATAATTTACAGGGTTGCTCAATTTTTCTCTCCCCCAGCCCAACACAGCAGAGGGCTGGGGTGCGATTTCCCCAAGTTAATCCATACGAAGGGCCTTTCAAGAAGGTACACTTGATCTGTGGCCCAAGAAGTTTGATGGTTTCAAAGTATGGCTGGGAAAGGAGATGCTAACCACTGTAACCTTTAGATATCAGCTTATTTTATTATTCTGTGGCCCCAAAATGACGACACAGACTCAATATCTACAACATGCTTTCCTGGGTTTTTTGTTTTTCTGGCTTTGTCGTTCTTCAGAATGATTCAGGCATTTATCTTTGCTGTTATGTGGAGATAATAGATCTACATTATTTTTCACTGCTTTAAGATGTGTGCGTGCTATCTCATTTTATTTATCTAGTCCCATGCTCGATATTTGTGAAAGCAATGTGTGATGAATACAGAAAACATACAATTTGCAAAAGGGGATTTTTTAAAAAATGTTTTGAACAGAACTATGATTTAGATAAATCACTCCACCTAGAGCCTGGAGGTTTGGTAGGTGGAGGGATGGTGGTCCCCTGTGGCCAGCTGTCCTAAACATTCCTCCTCAGTTAACACTTAGCATGCATAGTCAGCACACAAACTGCCCTTGGGGAAGCCAGCCTTCAGTGGCTTCCAGTCAGTTCTTTAAAACCATGCAAGGTCAAGTTGTTCCAAAACAAGGTGGAGATCACCAAATGCCTGCCTCAACCAAGGCCATAGAGCAAATCAAAGCTGAATGTGGGTTGGTTATTCTAATCCATGTTGTTATCAAAGAGAAACTTTGGAAATGGAGCAGTAGTCCCATAAAACTGCACATTCACGTTATTTCCTAAGCACATGTATGTTGATGATCTCTTTTGGTCTTTACAACAGACTCATGAGCTTCAGCTGTACAGGTGCAAGTATATCACTTTTGCATGTAAAGAAACAAGTTAAAAGAGGAAGCATGGTGTTTGTGGTCATAAAATTATTATGAGATAGCATCAAAAGCAAGCCAGTGGATTTCTCACTATAGTGAGCTGTCATATACAGGTATACTCAATTCACAGTGCATCCATGTCCCTGGATATCTAAAAGTTCAACTTATTTTAGTGCCTTTGACATTGCTGCTATTCTCTATCCCATTGCTTAACCATCCATCTCACTACTGAGTTATAGACTAGCAACATGAGGTTATTGAAGAAGATGGGAGCTTAGAGAGAGAACAATGGCCGCAGCACCAAACAAGCCC
>RJWM01025145.1:0-29740 GCA_004363535.1 Dasyprocta punctata | reverse complement strand
ATGCAGAGAGTGAGGCCAGGACAATGGTGTCTGCAGGGGAGGAGGGAGATCAGTGTCTGGTGGATTTTATCCACAGTGAAATCTCCATGATGGTAATGAGATTCAAATGCAGGCTAAAACTGCTTTTCTTTAAAAAACGTAGAGGCAAGATCATGTGGTATGCACTGTCAACACTGATTTCTTTTTTTTTTTTTTTTTTTTTGCGGCACCGGGGATTGAACTCACAACCCCTCGCCTGCCAGGGCAGGTACTTAAGCCACTGAGTCAAACTCCTGGCCCTGGTTTTTTGAGGCAGGTTCGCACTATGTAGCTCAGGCCGTCCTTGCACTCGCGTTGTAGCCCAAGCCAGCCTCGAACTCACAACTCTCCTCCTACCTCAGCCTCCTGAGTGCTGGGATTAAAGGCGTGCGCCACCACGCCTGGCTCTGATTTCTTAAAGAAGGGTTAAGTAGTGATTTATATGGGTACCATAACCTTATGGGCTGTTGCTTTCCCCAACATCCTCAAAAGACTCTTAAACTTGAATTGATGAATTAGCAGTTTATTGTTAATTCTATGTAATAGTAATAGACATTGATCTAATGATTACTGGAGGCTACATTAGATATATAAACCTTTTACTAAAAGATTGTCTACTTGATAAAAACATTTGAGAAATAAGCTTGGCATGGCAACACATACGTGTAATCCCAGCACTTGGTAGGCTGAGGTAGGAAGACTGCTGTGAGTTTGAGGCCAACCTGGGCTACATAGCAAGTTCAAGACCAGTCTTAACTCAGCAGGACCTTGACTCAGCAAACAAACAAAAACAATAACAAAATAAAACAGTAAAAAAAAGGAGGGAGGAGAAACTGAGAATACGAAGAGCTGAGAGGATGTAGCACACCTGGAATTCCTACATGGAAAGCAAAATGATTTGGCTTCCTTAGAAAACAGCATCTGTATGTTGTCTTTCTTTTCCTCCAAGGTGATGGTAATAGGGTGGGGCCTTTTAGAATGTAACAGATGAGGACAGAGCCCCTCATAAATGGGATTTATGTCCTTATAAAAATAGACTCTGCAGACCTTGTTCATCCTTTTCACCTTGTGAAGACACAGGTAGAAGTCACAATCTGCGAGCAAAAATAGGGGACCCTCATCATACACTGAATCTGCCTTGATCCTGGGCTTCCAACTCTAAAGCTGTGTAAGCAATAGACTTCTATTATTTATAATCTTCCTGGTATTTACTGTGTATCAGTCAACCAGTGTAAATTTGCCCAAATGGATTAGGACAAACAGCTTTATTCAAAAATCTTTAGAAACTAAACAATCCAAATGTCCATCACCTAACAAATCAAAAATTGTGCATCCACCCATCCATAATTTAAATACTACCCAGACATTAAAAAGAAGAACTGATGCGCAAGGTCATAAATTCAATCCCTGGTACCAAACAAACGAAAAAACCCCCCAAAAACAAAAAAAGAACTGGTAAAATCAGCAACAGGAATGAATATCAAAAACACTGCGTTAAGTAAAAGAAGTCAAATTAAAAAACTGTGTACTGTGTAATGCCCTTTTAATGATGCCCTGGAAAAGCAAAACTGTCAAACGAGAACACAGATTAGCAGATGTCAGGGCCTGGGTGGTGGAAGCCTTCACTATAAAAAGGGTCTGAAGAAACTGTGGATGATTGGCTGCGGAGGTTACGTGATTATGCATCTGTAAAAATTCACAGAATTAGCCGAGTGTGGTGGCGCACGCCTTTAATCCCAGCACTCAGGAGGCTGAGGTAGGAGGACCGTTGTGAGTTCGAGGCCAGCTTGGGCTACAACGCGAGTGCAAGACCAGCCTGAGCTACATAGTGCGACCCTGCCTCAAAAAACCAGGGCTGGGAGTTTGGCTCAGTGGCTTAAGTGCCTGTCCTGGCAGGTGCGAGGTTGTGAGTTTGATCCCCAGTGCCGGGGGAAAAAAAAAAATCACAGAATGCCCCTCAAAAGACAAATTTTATTGTATGGAGATGATATATTAGTAAACTCAATTTAACAAAAAAATTAAAAACAATGCAAACCAATAACTCATACATTATTCCAACATTTAAAAAACTTTGTGGCCTCAAGACAGTTTTATTCTCTTTAAAATTACTAAGAACTTAATCCCAGCATTCAGAAGGCTGAGGTAGGTGGAGTGTTGTGAGTTCGAGGCTGACTTGAGCTACAACATGAGTGAGGCCGGCCTGAACTACATAGTGCGACCCTGTCTCAAAACACCAGGGCCAGGAGTTTGGCTCAGCAGCTTATGTGCCTGTCTAGCAGGTGTGAGGTTGTGAGTTTGATCCCCGAAAAGAAAAAGTTACTAAGAACCTCAAAAAACTTTTATTTGTGTGGATTTATCTGCTGCTATTTATTTTTACTGGAAATTAACACTAAGAAAAAAAATTTAAATCTATTAACCACAGTAGTAATTCAAATATAGTACATAGTAATATAACCTATATTATATGAAAAATAACTATTTTTCCCAAGGCAAAAATCATTAATGGGAAGGAGAGTATTGCTTTTGAAAATCTCTTCAAAGTCTGACTTTATAGAAGACAAGTGAATTATCGTACCTGCTTTTGTAGTTACTTGTTGTGATATGTTGTTTTGGTCAAAGTGTTTGAAGAAAATCCAGCCTCATACAGTTAGTTGAGAAAGTAAGCAGTATTGTTGCAGGAAAGTTTCCAAGTCAAACTGAAAGGAAGACTCTTTGTGCTGTGAACTGTTGTGGGATAGTTCCTCAAAGGCAGCATCCCTGAGTTTACAGAGAGCTTAGATTATATAGAATTCAGAAGTGGGAGGTATAAAGCAAGTGACAAAACGTTACATAATTGGTTACATGAATTGAGTCATGTATTGACAGGCAGGCAGGCTAGTCTTGAACAGATTTGTTGAAACAAAAGAATTGTTTATCATAATATAGAAATATTCTGGGAACAAGGGCAGGGGGCCCTTACAGGGTGAGCATAGTTAATGGTGTCTCTGACTAGCCCAGGATGCCTTAAGGTATAGACAATTACTCTGACTCTGCTTATCAGAGGTGTGCAGCTGAGCTTTAGATGCTGTCAAGGTCCATTGAATTAAGGAGCAGAAATTTGTCAGAGACCTCTAATTTGTATCATGAAATACCTATAAGTTTGCTATTTTATAAATGTGTTCTTACATTATAATTGTGCCCCAACAGTATTTTTGTAATTGTGAGTATTCTTTGAAATGACACTATTCTACAAGATAACAAGTGATCATTTCTTTTTGTCTGTTTTGTTTTTGTTTAGCTGGGGCTTAAACCTAGAGCCTCTGGCAACAAGTGATAGTTTCTTGAGGGTTAGTTGCAATGTGGAGTCTCAAAATACATTAATTAATTTCTCATGTTGTTATATCTTTAGTCTGTCTTGGGCTTTGAATTGGCATTTTACTTGTACATGATTTTGTAACATCATACATTATGGAAAAACAGTTCGCTGAGGTTTCTTTCACTTTTTTTTTAAACTGGCTATTCTTCTTTATGGCTGAATAATACTTCTTTGTGTATATATACCACTTTTTTAAAAAATTCATTCACCTAGGCTGGTTCCATACCTTGGCTGATGTGAATGGAAATGCAGTAAACATAGGTATACAGGTAACCTTGTAGCATACTGACTTTAATTGCTTCTGGTAAATACCAAAAAGGTGTATAGCTGGATCAAATGGCGATGAAAGGGAAATTAAAAAAATTTTTTTTTGTCTTTTTTGAGACAGGGTCTCGCTATGCAGTTCAGGCTGGACTTGAGCTCACTTTGTAGCCCAGGCTGGGCTCAAACTTGCAATGATCCTCTTGCCTCAGCCTCCCGAATGCTGGGATTACAGGCATGTGCCACCATGCCTGGCTTGAGAAATTAAAATTTTAAATAAAAGCTTGCCAAGAAAGCCCTCCAAGAATACCAACCAAAACCAAGTGGATATGCCTGGACAAGCCTGATGACAGACCGTTCCTTCCTTTGTGTAACCCATGCTTGATTAACCGATGGCCTTGCAATGTAACTGGAGATGTTTAAACTCCCTCCAAGACCTGTGATGTCAACCAACCCTACAACCATGTCCCAAATCTGCTTTTGTACCTCCCGATGACTTTCCCAAAAAAGACCCGAATCCTACTGGGTGGGGCTCTGACTTTTTTTAATTAATTTTTTTAAAGGGAATAAAACAAAACAATAAAATCGAACAACACGAAACAGTGAGGATAATATTGGATTTCAAAAACAAGACAGAAGGAAATCCCCCAGAGTTGTTTTGCTGCATATCGTTATCCTCTAAATAGATGCTCAAACTACCAGTTTTGGGCCTGCAAAGTCAATCAAACAATACAAGCATTAAGTTAGTTTTGTACTTCAATTACCATTTCAGCCTGCGTTCTTCTGAGTCAGCCAGTTGCTTACGATTCCAGTCCATGTGCTGGCTGACTTCGTAGTTCTCCTCCTGGCCCATGACTCAAGGCTCTGACTCTTTGGGAGAGGTTCCAGTTGGGTTCACCAGTGTTTAAACTGCTTCCTATACCTCCTTGGTGCTGTCTCTTCCCGTGTTTGGTCCATTTTGCCCTAACAGTGGCTCTACCTTCAGTTTTATGAGGAGTTTCCATACTGATTTCCATAGTGGCTGTACTGCTTTATATTCCCACCAGCAGTGCGAAAGGGTCCACTTTTCCTCACATTGTCACCAGCATTTGATTTGTATATTCTTGGTTTTTTTTTTTTTTTTTGGTACTAGGGATTGAACCCACAATCTCATGTCTGCCAGACTGGTGCTTAGGCCACTGAGCTAAATCCCTAGCCCTATTTTTTGAGACGTGGTTTCACTATGGAGTTCAGGTTGGCCTTGAACTCACTTTGTAGCCCAGGCTGGTCTCTAACTCACAACAATCCTCCTGCCTCAGCCTCCCGAGTGCTGGAATTAAAGGTGTGCACCACCACGCCCAGCTTGATTTGTGTATTCTTGATGATGGCCATTCTGACTGGGTTGAGATGGAATCTCAGTACAGATTTTTTTTTTTTTTTGGTACTAAAGATTGAATCCAAGGTATGTTCTCAGTCCTTTTTATTATTTTAATTTTGAGACAGCGTCTTGCTAAGTTACCCAGGCCACGCTCAAACTGAGGATCCTCCTACCTCAGTCAGAATGCTAGGATTACAGGCTTGCACTGTCATACCTAGTTTCAATTTGCATTTCCTTAAAGGCTAAAGACGTTGAACTTTTTCTCCCATATACCTATTAGTCATTTGTACTTCTTTTGAGAAGTCTATTCAATTCATTTGCACATTTAATTTTTAAAAGAAAGTTGTTTAGCACTTTATGTATTCTGATATTAATATTCTGTTGGAAGAGTAGCTAGCAAAGATTTTCTCCCATTCTGTGGTCTGCTTCTTCACTTTGTTAGTAGTTTCTCTTGTTTTTTAATTTGTTATAGTCCCCTTTGTTCATTCTTGCTAATATTTCCTCTGCTGTTGGAGTCCTATTTAGGAAGTCTTTGCCTGCAGCTGTGACTTTAAGTGTTTCTCCTATGTTTTCTTTTAGCAGTTTCAAAGTTTTAGGTCTTATACCGAGGTCTTTTATCCATTTTACATTGACTTTTGTACAAGGTGCGAGATAGGGATCTAGTTTCAATCTTCGGCAGTTTTTCCACTACCATTTGTTACAAGGGCTGTCTTTTCTCTAGCACATATTTTTGGCTTCTTTGTCCAACAAGAGATGACTAGTTGTGTTGGTTTGTTTCTGTTCCCAGTAGTCTATTCCTTTCTTCTGTATAGCTATTTTGTGCCAGAATCATGCTGTTTTTGTTCTTTGGGCTTTGCAGTATAATCTGAGATGGGGTATTGTGTTGCTTCCAGTCTTGTTCTTTTTGCTTAGAATTGCTTTATCTATTCTAAACTTTTGAGTTTCCATATGAATCTTGGGATTTTTTTTCTAGTTTTATGAAGAATGTCATTAGAATTTTGATGGAGATTGCATTTACTCTGTAGATTGCTTTTAGTAATGTAATCATTTTGACAACATTAATTCTGCCAGTTATGAACATGAGAGGTATTGCTTTCTGGGGTCTTCTTCAATTTCTTTTCCTAGTGTTCTGAAATTTTCATTGTAGATGCTTTTCACCTTCTTGATTGGATTGATGTCTAGGTATTATTTCTGAAGGTATTGTGAGTGGAATTTTTTTTTTTAATTTCTTGGTCAACTGGCCCATTATTGGTATAGAGTAATGGTATTGATTTTTAATGTTGATTTTATATTCTACTCCTTTTCTGAATTCAGTTATTGACCCTAAAAGTCTTTTGGTGGATTATTTAGGGTTTTATAAATACACAATCCTATCATCTGCAAACAAGGATAATTTGACTTCTTCCTTTCCTGTTTGTATCCTTTTAAATTTTTCTCTTCACTAATTGCTGTAGCTAAAATTTCAAGGATTACATTAAGGTCTGGGGATATAACTCAGCAGCATAACCACCTGCCTGGAAAGTTCAAGGTCCTAGGTTTGAATCCCGGTACACAAAAAAAATTATATTGAATAAGAGTGGTGAAACTAGACATGCATGCTTGTTTTTTATTTGAGATGAAATGTTTTTAATTTTTCCACATTCAGAATGATATTGGTTGTGGGTCTCTTGCATATGGCTCTTACTACATTGAAGAATGATACTTTCATACCTAGTTTCTTTAGAATTTTTAATTGAGAGGAATATTGAGATTTATTGAAGGCTTTGTTGTATGTCAGTTGAGATGATTGTGTGATTTTTATCCTTCATTCTATTTTTATTTTTATTTATTTATTTATTTATTTTTTGCGGTACCGGGGATTGATCTCACAACCTCGCGCCTGCCTGACAGGTGCATAAGCCGCTGAGCCAAACTCCCAGCCCTAGTTTTTTTTGAGGCAGGGTCGCACTATGTAGCTCAGGCCGGCCTTGCACTTGTGTTGTGGCCCAAGCCGGCCTCGAACTCACAATGCTCCTCCTACCTCAGCCTCCCGAGTACTGGGATTAAAGGCGTGCGCCACCACGCCTGGCTCCTTCATTCTATTTATATAGTGTCTTACATTTATTGATTCGTATTTGTTGAACAATCCTTGCATTCCTGGAATAAAATCAATGTAGTCATGATGATATCTTTATTGTGTTGTTGAATTCAGTTTGTAAGTATTTGACTAAGGATTTTTGCATCTGTGTTCATTACGAATATTGATCTAACATTTCCTTTTTTGGGCAGTTTAGTATCAGGGTAATGTTGGATTCATAGAATGAGTTTAGAAGCATTCTTTTCTTTTCTATTCCATGGAATAATTGAGGAAGATTGATGTTAATTCTTCTTTGAATGTCAGGTAAAATTCAGCTATGAACCCATCTAGTCCTAGGATTCTTTGTTGGGAAACAAAAATTACTGTGTCAATTTCATTGTTTGTTATTGATCTGTTTAGTTTCTTTTAAAATATTCTCTTGATTCAATTTTGCTAAATCATATATGTCTAGAAGCTTATCCATTTCTTCTCGATTCTCCAATTTATTGGAATATAGGTATTCAAAGTAGTTCCTAATAATGTTCTGGATTTCAGTGGTGTCTGCTTTAGCAACTGCTTTTCATCTCTGATTGTATTGATTTGGGTCTTCTCTTACTGTTGGTATAGCTAAGGGTTTATCAATCTTGTTACCTTTTCAAAGAACCAACTCTTTGTTTCACTGGTTCTGTGTATTGTTCTTTTAGTTGCTATCCTATTAATTTAGGTTCTGATGTTTATTGTTTATTTCCTTCTGTGGTTATTGGAGGCCCCTGCAGTGAGCCCCAATTTCCTGCCAGGTGTTGTGGCACACAGCGAGAGAGGGAGAAAGACAGAGAGAGAAAGAAAAAAAGAGGAAGAGACAAAATGACAGCACAGTGGGGTTCTGAGATGACAAGTTGTTCACGAGGAACAAAGGGCTGCAAGGCGGCCAGAACCTCGGCGTTTATTGATTGAAGAGGGAGCTATTGATGACTCACAGGGCTTTCAGTGGTCTTATACTAAGAAGGATCTTGCCCTGTCATGTTTTTAATCTTAGCAGTCTTAGTTTTAGTCTTAGTCTTAGTGGGTGGGAAAGGATGGCCCACCTCTAGAGAGGTAATAGGAAATCTCAAAAGGGTGATACCAATAATCCCAAGCCTCCATTTATCACAAAAGTAGTCATTGTGAATTTGTAGTCTGTAACATGTGGTGTTTATTTTTGGTTTGTTCTTGTTTTTCTAAGACCTTGAGATGCATCACTACGTTCTTTGAGATCTGTCTGATTTTTTTTTTTTTGGTAGGCACTCATAACTATAAATTTTCCTCTTTGTGCCAGGCATGGTGGTGCACACCTGTGAGCCCAGCCTTCCAGAGGTTGAAGCAGGAGGATCACCATGTGTTTGAGGTCATCCTGGGCACCATAGTGAGTTGAAGCCCAGCCTGAACTGCATAGCAAGACCCTGTCTTAATAAACAAAACAATATAAAACCAAACAACAACAACAAAGCTTTCCTCTTAGAACTGCCTTTGGTGTATCTCAGAGATTCTTGTGTGTTGTATTTTCATTTTTATTTGACTCTAGGGATTTTAAAAATTTCTCTCTGATTTATTTGACAATTCGCTGATTGTTCAAAAGTTGTCTCCATGTGTTGGTTTAGTGATCATGAATTTCTTTTTTTTGGTACCAGGAATCGAACTCAGGACCTTGCACTTGCGAGGCATGCTCTGTTCTGCTGAGCTACATCCCTGGCCCAATCATGAATTTCTTTAGCTTATGATAGTCTTGGTTTTTCTCTTTCAGTTTTGAAAGATAGCTTTCCTAGATATAGTAATCTAGGTTGGCAACTGTTTTCTCTTAGGGCTTAAAATACATCATTTCACATCCTCCTGCCCTTAAGGGTTTCTGCAGAGATGTTTGAAGTTATTTTGATGGGTTTCCCTCTCTTCATGATTAGCTGTATCTCCCTTGCAGTTTTCAATATTTTTTCCTTGTTCGGTACTCTTGCTATTTTAACTATAATGTGATGTGGAGAGGTTCTTTTCCGCACATGCCTGTTTGAAGTTCTAAATCCCTCTTGTACCTGGATGTTTATGTTTCCCAAGATTTGAGAATTTTTCTGTTATTATTTCATTAAATAGAGTTTCTAAGCCATTAGTCTGTACCTTGGCACCCCGTCTACACTAAAATTATAAGCTTGAACTTTAACTGTGTCCTAGAGTTCTTGGATGTTTTATTCATCATTTCTTTTTTTCTTTATTAGTGCCTGCATATATTAATTTCTCAACCTTATATTCAAGTTCTGAAATTCTGTCTTCTGCTTTGTCCTGTCAACTGGGGAGCCTTTTGCTGAATTTTTTATTTGATTTGCTGTATTATTTATTTCTAAATTTTTGTTTGGGTCTTCAGAACCTCTATCACTTGGTCAAATTGCTTCCTCAAATCCTGAATTCTTTTCCTTAACTATTTGTTTACTTGCATTCTCTTTGAAGTTATTAATCATTTTATAAATCAATCTTTTTAATTCTGCCTGGCATTTCTTCCATTTTAATATCTTTGCATAGCTGGGCATGGTGGCACATGCCTATAATCCTAGCACTCAGGAGGCTGAGGAAGGAGGATCGCTGCAAGTTCAAGGCCAGCCTGGGCTACAAAGTGAATTCAAGGCCAGCCTGAACTGCAGAGTGAGATCCTGTCTCAAAAAACAACAACAACAACAAACAAACAAAAAAATCTTTTCATTAAGAATTATGGACATTTGTAAGAGTTATGTTGCCTTGTTTATTCAAATCTCTTGTGATTCTGTATTTATATTTTTGCATCTTTTGGGATAAATATCTCTTCCACTTTTATTTGAATGTCTTCATAGTGTTCAGCTTTCTTTTAAGGGCTTCATCTCCAGTACTACTCAGAGAGAAGAGACAAACCACAGCAATGGCAACAACACAAAAACAAACCAGATATTAACATATGATAAAAGCCAAATAAAATAAACTAGTTCATAATTAACAGTAGAAAAGAGCTGGGTCTGGTGGTACATTCCTGTAACCCCAGCACTCTGGGAGGCTGCAATGGTAATATCATAAACGGGAACCCAGCTTGGACAATTTAGCAACTTAGTGAGATGCTGTATCAGAATAAAAAAATATAAAAAGGCTGGGGAATGTAGTTTACTACAATGGCCCTGGGTTCAATCACTAGTACCATGAAATAAACAAATAATAGGAAAGAAATTGGCCAGGCATGGTTGTGCATGCCTGTAATCCCAGCACTTGGGAGGCTGAGGCAAGAGAATTGCCATGAGTTTGAGGCCAACCTGGGCTACATGGTAAGACTCTGTCTCAAAAATCAAAAAACAAACAGACAGACAAAAATAATAAGTAGTAATAACAGACAAACACACAATAAATAGATACTGGCATACAGTAAAGATGAATTAAAAGCAACAACCATATGATCATTAATGATAGAAAGAAATCAACAAAATAACATAAAGTAAATTGAAAGAATAAAAAGTAATAAAGGTTAATGGTAATAATAGAGTTGAGGGGGTTGGCAAAGGGAAAAATGAAACTAGTGAAGTTTTATAAAGAAGATGAGAAGGAACAGAAAAGGAGAATAAAAAAATCTAAAGAATAAAAACTAGAACTAGGTAAAAGTGGCATAAAATAATAAACATTAAGAAACAAGAAAAATATTGAACTAGGCAAAAAAGAAAAAGAAAACTCTAAAACAAAACAAACAAAAAATGAAAATGAGATTGATAGCAGAACACCAGTGTCGTGTCCCACACTGATGGAGAATGAAACCACAGGTGAAGGTAGGACATAAGCAAATTTATTTAAAAGTTATAAAGGCAAAGAAGTAAAAGAGCTAAAGGCAAGGAAAGAGAGCTCCTGCTAGCTGGGAAGGGGTCCTGACCAAAATGCCCAGAAGGCTCTTTGTCTAGGAGTTTTAAAGTGGCTTAGAAGGCAAGTTGGCCCATTATATAAGCAATATAATCTTTTCCCTATAGGAGATTACATATTTTTCAGGGCCCAATCTATGCAGTGTTTGTACAGTGATCATACAGGGCCCATGTGCCCTTGAGTCAATGGCCTGCCTACGCATGCTCTGGGGAGGACTCTGACAGCTGATGGACACCTGACAGAGGTTTTTGTAAGCTCTCTGAGGGTTATGACTCTGCAGACTCCATTTTGGACTTCCCAACTCCATTTTGAGGCTTCCCAACTTATTTCCTAATAGAATTCTAACTCGCATTTTACTAATTCCTGTGACAAGGTGAGTCCAAAAACTTCCTCCATGTTTAGGTGTTTGGGTGAGTAGTTTCTTTTGAGGATCTGTAATATTAGAATTCACCAGATATGGAGGAGGCACAGTGAATCATAATGGCCATGTTGTGTTTCCATGTCATTTTTTGGTATATGAATGCTGAGTCCTACCCCATCTTTCCCACTGGGCAGGGTTAGTCATGGTATGTTTTCTGACTCAGGTCTGTATTTACTCCAGAGTCCTTTAGTGTTTGTTTTATGCCTTTGTGGGTTCTCTGAGTCACTGCTATCCCCTACTACCTTTGCTGCCTGTGGGCTTGTGAGGTGCCTCACTTGTTCCAGAGGCCCCTCTGTCCATATACCCAGGGACAAGGCAAACAGCCAAGCAGAGGTAAATCCCTGATCATGTTGGTGCATGAGGAAAGCAAACAGACCACTGAGTTCTATGCTGGAAATAGGCAACAAGGGGAGGAAGGCAACAACCAGGAGCAATCTTAGCACTTTCATACCAAGCCTCCTCAGAAAGCCACAGGCACCTGATCTGGCTTCTCACCACGAAGGGCGAGACCACTGTGTCCTCTGCAGCCTGAGCTCATTATGCTTAAACTTTTCAACTATTCTGCAAATAACCCTTCCCAGTTCTGCAACTGTCTCTTTTGGCCCTCTACCCCCAGTCATTGTGGTAAGGTGATTCCAGAAATCCTGAAGTATGCTTGTTCTGCCTTCTGATTCTTCAACTAACTTAGTCTTAAACAATAAACCTGTTCTTTCTTCCTTCCTATCTTATTTTCTCTTTCCCCTTCCTTCCTTCCTTCCATCCTTCTGTCCTTCCTTCCTTCCTTCCTTCCTTCCTTCCTTCCTTCCTTCCTTCCTTCCTTCCTTCCTTTCTTTTTGATACAGTCTTTGTATGTAGTTCCAGCTGGCCTTGAACTCATTATGTAGCCCAGGCTAGCCTTGAACTTGTAGTGATCCTCCTGCCTCAACTTCCCGAGTGCTGGAATAGCAGGTGTGTGCCACCATACCCAGCAACAATAAAATTTTTCTTAAAGTGGCTTCTGATTTTGCAACTCCTAAATATGGTAGGCACTGCAGTGGATTTCTTCTCCACAGCTAGCCAGAATGTAGAAGAAGTAACTTTCAGAGAAATACCCACTCTGTATTTGCATTTTATAGTAACTGTGGGTTTTTCCTGATCTACTGTCAACTCATGTGTTGTTCATCACTGGGACTGCTAACCCTCTCCAATCTCACCTTTGATTGTAGAGCCAGATGCCCCTTTCCACTCAGGAGCAGGGTAACATTCCAGACTGCTTCCTTCTTTTCTCTCCATTGTCTTCTATTTTTTCTTTGAGTTTTAGCTTTCCTTTTGGTTCTTTTTTGATTACCAAAGCTCTTCTTTTTCTCCTTGATAAATAGTTGTTTTCCAGATGTCTCAATTCCAAGTCCTGGAGAAGCTATGATTTGCTGCTGGCTTCTGCTCTACCATCTTAAAGCTTTGGTTCACTGAGTTTTTAAAGTCTTCTATCATGTTTCATTATACAATACCAGAAAATCACATTTATTAACATCACCACTGACCTCCCCAAAAAAGCTTTTAAGTGTTGAAAAGCCTGTCAAGCCCAAGATGCCAGACACAAGTTTTCCAAAATATTAATTGTGCTTGAAAATTTGAAATTATTTTTCTCTGGCACAAAATACTATCTGGTATTTTCCTTGAAGCTGTAGATTTATTTATTCCACAAAATATGTCAGATACTAAATCTAACCATAGTTTGTCTCTCAGCCACAATTTCAAATAAAATTGTGTTTCCTTAAAAAAAAAAACCAAAGTTTCTAGTAAACCCTAAAAATTGCACCCATGTAGAACTGATAAAATTAATTCCATAAAGCTGCAGGACAAAATCACCATACAAAAATCAATTGCATTTCCATTAACTAACAATGAGAAGTCTGAAGAGAAAATTATGAAAATGATTCTATTTGTCTTTTTATTTATTTACTTTTTATCAATTGGATTTCCACTAACAATGAACAATCTGAAAAGAAAATTGAGAAAATGATTCTATTTATTTATCTTTTATTTATTTTTATGTTAAAGAGAAAAAATAAAACACCATTTCAAAACAAGATAATAGGAGGGTAACAATGATTAATACATTGCATATTGTTATCTTTAAATTAGAGATCTTTCAATCAGAGTACCAGATATAGGCATTTAATTGTCCAAACAATATTAGCACAAATTTTTCTTTTCAATGAACTAAGAGAAATTAGTAGTATAACTATCTTAACTATCTTGTATATCTATCTATCTATATTCTTTTGCTTTTTCCTTCCTTCTTTTCTCCTTTCCCCCATCCCAGTTTCCTCTTTCCTTTTGAGCAGTTTCTTCCCACTTCACAATATCTATCGTACCTTTTGGATCTTATTTACTCTTTCAGTTTCTTTTATTTTTTGGTACTGAGAATTGAACTCAGGACCTTGTGCTTGCCATGCAGGTGCTTATGCACTGAGCTATATCCCCAGCTCTTTCAGTTTCTTATACTAGGGAAACAATATGATGTTTACACATGTGTGTCTGGTTTATTTCACTTATGAGTATGGCCTCAAGTTGCATCTATTTACTTATGAAAGTCTCCAGCTGATCCTTGTTTATGGCTGAGTAATGCTCCATTGCATAAAAAGGCCACATTTTTTTTTATCCATTCCTCAGTTGATAGGCATTTGGGTTGTTTCCAAGATCTAGCTATTACAAAATGTGTTGCTATAAACATGGGTTGACATATATTGCTGTGATACGATGTTTTTAATTCTTCTGGGAAGATTCACAGAAGGGGAATAGCAGGGTCAAATGGAATCTCCAATTCTAGTTTTTTGAGGATTCTCCACACTGATTTCCACAGTAGTTACACTGTCTATACTCTCACCAACAGAAGAGAAGTGTTCCTTTTCCCCACATCCCTTATTCTGTTTTTTTGAGACAGGGTCTTGCTATGTAATCCACAGACTAACTATGTAACCTAGGATGACCTTGAACTCTTGGCAATCCTCTTGCCTCTGCCTCCAAAGTTCTGGAATTACAGGCATGCAGCACCATGCCTGGCCAAGGAAGATTTAATATTATGATGAAATTACTACCCAAACCAGTATACAAGTTCAACACAATCTCTATCAAAATCTCACTTTTTTAGATATAGAAAAATCTGTCCTAAAATTCATGTGGAATCTGAAGGTATATTGAATAGCCAAAATAATCTTTAAAAAGATAATAGTTTGAGGATTTAACTTTCTGAATTTAAAGTTTACTATAAAGTGATAGTAATCAAAATAGTGTCATACTGGTATAAGGATATGTCAATGGGATAGAATAGAAGGCTCAACAGACTTTTTACATAGGTATCAAGACCATTCAGTGAAGAAAGGACAGTCTTTTTCAATACACGATGCTAGGAAAACTGGAGAGATATATATATTATATGAATGATTATGAACCTTTAACCTTCCCCAATTTAAAATCTGAAACTATCAATATCTTAGAAGAAAACAATGGAAAATCTTCATGAAATTGAAAATGGCAACGATTCCACATATATTAAATACCTATATTAGGCAAATTTGTAGAGAATGAAAGTAGAATAGTGGTACCAGGAATGGGGAGTAAGTGTACTGGTGCATTTAAAATGATTGAAATGAGCCGGGCATGGTGCTGCATGCCTGTAATACCAGTACCCTGGCGTTACAAATTCGAGTGGGAGGATTGCAAGTTTGAGTTCAGCCTGAGCAATTGAGTGACATAGTAAGCCCTGTCTCGAAATAAAAGGTCTGAGGATGTAGCTCAGTGTAACGGCCCTGGATTCAATCTCTAGTACTAAAAATACACACATTTGAACCCTAACCCTACTGCCTCAGTAATTTTTTTTTAAACCAGGAATTCAACTCAGAACCTTGCACTTGCCAGGTAGGCACTTATGTCACTGATCTATATCCCTGGCCCTGCCTCAGTAATTTCTAAAAACAAAAGAATACAAAAAGACACCTAACATTAACTATCAGAATAATGACATTATCACATATGTAGCATCTGGAAAACACTTTTCACTCTTTTTTTTTTTAATATTTTTTGGTACTGGGGATCAAACTCACAACCTTGTACCTGCCAGGTAGACGCTTACACCACTGAGCTAAATCCCTGATCCTACGTTTTGAGACAGGGTCTCACCTTGCTTTTCAGGCTGGCCTTGAACTCACTTCACAGCCCAGGCTGGTCTCAAACTCACAAAGCACTCTTCACTCTTAAAGTGAGAGTGAGAAAAGCAAACAATATTTTAGTATTTTTTTGTGTTTTAAATTTTTTTTTATTTTCGAGAGAATAAAACCAAACAAAGTACAACAGAATAAAACCAATCAAAACAAAATAATGAAAGTGATACAGAACTTGCAAACAAGGTAATAGGAAATCAACAATGGCTACCATGATGCCTCTAATCTTCACAAGAGCTGCCCATACCATCAGACATAATAAAATCAAACAAAACAGAATAAAACCAGTCAAAACAAGACAATGAAAGCAGTATAGGACTTACAAACAAGATAATAGGAAATTGACATGGCTACCATAATGCCTCTTGTTATCCTCTAAATAGTTGCTCGGGCTACTAACTTTAGGCCTGCAAAATCAAGCAACCAATACAAGCATTAAATTGTTTCTTTACTGCAGTTGCAGTCTCATCCTGTGTTCCTCTGAATCAGCCAGTTGCTCGGGTGAGGGGAGGGGCATGGCTTCTTGGTTCTCCCCTGGCTGGCACAACTTCTGCTGTGTTTTAGTATTATTATGAAAATAATCTTAATTTGTGGACTCCTTGAAAAAGCCTGTGTTCCCCAAAGGAGTGCAGAGCATACTTAGAGAACTAGTTGGCAAATATTCAGATACTGATTATTTATAATTTGTAAGATAGTGCATTAGGCACTGAAAAATAAGACATGTTTCTTAGTTTTGAAGAAACTCATGTTCTATTATTAAACATTGCTTGATTAGTTATCCAGGCAGTACATGTGCTGGGAGATTGTGGGCATTCCTTCAGGGACCCTTATAGTAGGAAACTACCCTGTGTCCATTGCCCAAAAGCTTTCCATTTTTTCTTAGCTTTAGGCCTGGCTTCTCAGAAGGCTGAGGATTGTTTGAGTCCAGAAGTTCAAGTGTAGCCTGGGCAACATTGCAAAATTCTAGTTTCAAAATCAGAACGAACAATGATACTGTCACAGCAATAATGTGTCTGTAGACTGTGTTATAATTTATATTCTTCCATTGGTCTATAAGCCCCTCATTAGGAACATTGTATTCTGTGTACATTGCAGCCCTGGAGCTGTGCTACACCAGTGGTTCCCAATGTTCCTGACACTGAGAGTCATCTGAAAATCTCACAAAAATAGATTCTCAGGCCCCATCTGAAACCTAAGGAATAAAAATCTCCAGAGATGATACTACATTTTTTTTTTTTGAGAAAATGTCTTGCTATGTAGTTCAGGGTTGCCTAGAACTCACTATGTAGCCCAGGCTGGCCTTGAACTTGTGACAATCTCCCTGCCTCATCCTCCTGAGATTACAGGTATGCACCACCAAGGCCTGGCAGATACTGTCTTTTGAATACAAATAAGAATCTTGAAAGAGATCATTCTTTTTTGTTTTTTTGTACACCAGGGATCAAACTCACAACTTCGCGCCTGACAGACAGACGCTTAAGCCACTGAGCCAAACTCCCAGACCTAGTTTCTTGAGGCAGGGTCGCACTATATAGCTCAGATCGATCTTGCGCTCATGTTGTAGCCCAAGCCGGCCTCAAGCTCACAACGCTCCGCCTACCTCAGCCTCCCAAATCCTGGGATTAAAGGCGTGCGCCACCACGCCCGGCTGAAAGAGATCATTCTTAATGCACCTTGAGACCATTCCTTAAGTGAAATAAATTGGACACACATGTTTAAATACTGTATTGTTTCTCTGGTGGGAGAAACTGAAAAATGTAAATAAGGACCAAAATGTATAATAGATATTGGGAAATGGGGAGAAAGTGTTCAAATGGGGAAGAGAACAAGGCGGGGGGGAGAGGAAAGGAAAGAAGGACAAGGAAATAAAAAGAAGAAAGAGGTCAAGAGGACATCATTAATGTTACTTCCAGGACTGAAAACCTAGCTTATCAACAGAAAGCTGGATATGTTGTGAAAATAACTTAGGAACATAGGACAGAGGACAACCGAGA
The DNA here is from genome assembly GCA_004363535.1 of Dasyprocta punctata. Classification (NCBI taxonomy): domain Eukaryota; kingdom Metazoa; phylum Chordata; class Mammalia; order Rodentia; family Dasyproctidae; genus Dasyprocta; species Dasyprocta punctata. The sequence goes on along the minus strand of RJWM01025145.1, from coordinate 12,191 downwards.
ACTAAAAAAAGACATCGAAACTGGGCATGGTGGCACATGCCCATAATCCCAGCATTCAGGAGGCTGAGGCAGGAAGATCATGCTGAGTTTGAGGCCAGCCTGGGATACATTGTGAGTTTAAGGCCAGCCTGAGATTTCATCTCAAAAAACCAAACTATGGGCCAGGGCTTTAGCTAGAGGCACAAGCACCTGCCTGGCAAGAGCAAGATTATGAGTTCAATCCCTGGTACCGAACCCCACCCCCCAAAAAGCCCACCAAAAAACAAACCAACCAATAAACACTGTAAGGAAGCAATCCAAAGAAGAACAAAAGTGCTTCTAACCTATAGCCTAGTGTTAAAAATGAATTGAATCAGGCATGGTAGTACACACCCAGTAATCCCAACACTCAGGAGGCTGAGGCAGGAGTATCACCATGAGTTCAAGGTCAGCCTGGAATAAAACCCAAAATTGAACCAAAGAAAAACAACAACAACAAAACAAAAAGAAACCAACAAAATGAACGTAACTGAAACATTCTTTTACATCTCCTAGCCCTTCATATTAGTAAAGCATTTCACAGTTATTATTTAACAGTGATAAGTAATTTAAAAGTTGCTTAACAATTCTCTTTATGAGTCGCCAAATTATAGTACAAATAAAATCCAGGGACATCTAAGTCTGATAGAACTCGTGGGTGTCTCCTCTTCAGAGTTTATGGGTCAAGGCATTTAGGGGAGTCAGCTGCTTTTGCTCCAGGACTGCATTCCTGTGGAGAACAGTGAGAGCACCTGCTCTGCTTGACCTGGATGACGTCGCTGGCCAACGCAGCCTTTCCATATTCCTTAGTGCTCTTCAAACGCTCATAGATTTCCACATGATTCTACCGCTCATCACCAGTTTCTCCTCAGCTCTGTATCAAAGAAATGTTTAACACCACCTCCCCCTGCCCCTGCCAGTTGCTTACACATTGCTGTATGTGCACAGAAATGCAAATTAAATTAAAATTACAATGAGGTATAACCATTAGACTGACAACAGTAAAAAAAGATGATAACAAACATTGATGAGACTACGGGAACCCTGGTGGAAATGTAAAATGGTACAGCTTCTTCGGTTATCAGAATGGGTGTCTCTTAAAGTTAAATGTAGCTCAGTGGCCTAAGTGCCTGACTGGCAGGCGTGAGGTCGTGAGTTCAATCTTCGGCACAAAAAAATAAAATAATAAAAAAAGTTAAATGTAAATTTACCAGATAGCCCTGCAATTCTGTTTTTAGGAATGTACCCAAGAGAAATTAAAACTATTTCCACACGAAGACCTGGAGGCGAATCTTCACAGTGACATCATTCCTAATTGCCAAGAATTAGAAGTAAGCCAAAGGCATAGCAAGTTGTGGATGTATAAACAAAATGTAATATAATATTCAGTAAATGACTACGATATTCAATAAATTAAGAAAGGGCACCGTATATACTAAACATGGATGAACTGTTAAATGTTATGTTAGTGAAAGAAGTTAAACACACACACATATTGTACTAGCCCATTTACATGAACCATTCAGAAAGGCAAATCCTTAGAGGCAGAAATTAATGATTGTCTGGGCTGGGGGTTGGAACATGGTGTGGCTGCGCATGGACACCAGGGGCCTTTTAAAATTTTTTTATTTTGAATCAGGGTTTTTCTATGTAGTTTAGGTTCATCTTGAACTCACTATGTAGCCCAGGCTGGCCTTGAATTTGCAGTGATCCTCCTGCCTCATCTTCCTAGAGGTGTGAGTACAGGTGTGTGCCACCAACCCAGCTCAAGAGAATTTTTTTCAATCAGATTTTGTTGGTACGTTTTAGATATACATAATGATCACATTCTTCATTCAGAATTTGTACCTGTACATCATATAACTCAATTCTTTTTTCCTATTCCCCTCCCCCTTCAACCCCTCCTTCTCTCCTCATTTATAAAAGCTTTGTTTCCATGTTTTCCTTCTTTACTCATTTTTTGTACTTTCCTTTTCCCCTCCTCTCTTCCTAGCTCCCCTCCCCAATGGAACATTTTCTTCCTACTTCACAATACTTATTATACATTTTGGTCCTTATTTATACTTTTGGTTTCTCACATCACAATGCGTGTCTGATTTTGAAATAAGAGTATGATCTCAAAGTGCATCCATTTACCTAGGAATGTCTCAAGCTTATCCTTCTTTATGGCAGAGTAGTAGTCCATTGTATTAAAAAACCTCATCTTTAAACCTTTACCAGTTGATGGGCATTTGGGCTATTTTCAAGAGTTGGCTATTATAAATTGTGCTGCTATAAGCGTGGGTATGATGCTTTTAATTCTTTCAGCAAGAAATAATTCTTTTTTTTTTTTTTTTGAAACAAGGTCTCACTGTGTAGTTCAGGCTGGCCTTGAGTTCACTATGTAGCCCAGGCTGGCCTCAAACCTGCAGGGATTCTCCTGCCTCAGCCTCCCTGCATACAGTACCACGCCCAACTGGTGATCTTTTTAGGGTCATAGAAAACTTGGATTTTAGTAATAGTTGCTCAAGAATTGTTTAATTCTACTCTAAAAATAGATGAGATTATACCTCAGTAAAACTGTTAATAACAAGCATACATATTACTTATTATTCAAAATGAGTGAAATAACTAAGTTCTGTCCAGGCAAAAACAATTTTTTTGCTTTTAACTATTAAAATCAATATGACAGGCTCTTAAATCTTTGCTTCTATTAGGGTTGTGGGGCTTCTATCATTTGGAACCAGGAAGTCTGAGATTTTTATTTTATTTTAATGCATTTGTGCCACATAAAAATTCTTCTAAGTTACCTATCCCTCAAATCACTGTGCTATGTCATGGGGAATTCCTGCAATTATCACACCTCCATGAAAAAGCCAGATTAAAATTGGCTAATAACTCTGTACTCACTCAAACGCTGTCCTCACAAGATTACAACATTTAAGCATACTACCATTGCTTTACTGAAGACACTGAGTAAACAGTGATGTAACATACCTCTGTAAGGGATAGCAACAAAATAACACATAAAATCTATGTGTATTCACATCTTCCAGCCTCATTAATGTGAAGAAGAGTCTTGTGATATTTCTAAATTGGCTTTTCAAATTAAAATAAACCACACCAAAAAGATAGAAGTCATAAAAGACAGTTAACATAATTAATTCCAAAGTTAAAATAAAGGCTCTTGACAGAATACTCATACAAAACAACTCCAAAGTCACTTTAATAATTATTAGAACTCCCTGTTGCAAGAGATAAAGCCCCAACTTGACCTACTTTAAGTCAAAAAGAGGATCGTATTTAATCACATACACAGTGGAGGAAAAGGGTAGATGGACGTGGATACCTCTCTGTCTTTGTTCCTAGTAGAAGGTCCATTGTCCCCCAGACAGTCTCTGTGCATGAACTCCCAACCCCAGAACTCTAACAACATCACAAGAAAAGGGTTCTCTTAAGAGCTCCATTTAAAACTTCAGTGGAGAACTCTGGCCCACCCAGTTGATAACCCATGCCACCTGTGTCACTAGAAGGGAGAGAAGTAAATACCCTCTGAGAATATAAACATACAAAATGCTTGAAACAGTATTAACTTCTAAATTTCTGTCTGGCTTCCAAGTAGAGATCACATCTCCATGGGAAAGTCACCAATTCTAGTAACAACTGTTGACATTCACACTGTAAGTAACATAAACAAGGTATTTAAGATTCACAACAACCCCAAGAAGTTATTATTATTTCTATTTTACCAAGCGACAGTGGTACCCTTCATTCATAGCCTTCAAAAGATAAGCAAGAACCCTGGGAGAAAAAAAACTCATTGTTCTTGCTTGGGCGTGTCTTGCCTCCAGCTTGTCTCTTTTTTTAAATAATTGAGCCCTTTAAAAACTTGCTACATTTAATCGCAACTATATTAACTACAGTTCTCTCATTTGTTTAATATTGAAACAAGGACATTTTCAGTAAGTTTCTCAACTTATGGTTTAGGAATATTTTTGGGAAAAAAGCATGAGAGTACATCAAGAGTTTGACCTATATTAACTCCTCTATGGACTGGCCTGTGCAACATTGTGAATGCTCAACAGCCTCCTGGAATCTTTTTTATTATCATGTTGTCCTAATTTTCTTTTCCTGTCTTAAAAACCAAACCAAACCAAACCAAACCAAACCAAACCAAACCAAACCAAACCAAACCAATCCAAACCAGACCAAACCAAACCTAAACAAAAAGTAAAGCAAAACAAACCAGAGAAAAGTTTGTTTCTCTGCATTTCTACTAAAGCCCGGGAGTCTTCCACCTTGCCTTACTCAGAAATGGCCAATTAGTTCATCAAGTGCTGGTTGAGCCACTAGGAGTTGCTTTCATCTGGAGCTGAGGATGGTTTTGGGGACACAACAGACATGTTGCCTGCTGTGTGTTTCTGGGCACATAAGTAACTTCGTTTTGTTTCTTACCTAGTACCTACTTCATGGAATTATTATTATTTTTTCTTTTTTAGAATTTAATTTAATTTAATTTAATTTTTTGAGACAGGGTCTCGCTATGCAGTTCAGGCTGGCCTGGAGCTCACTGTGTAGCCCAGGCTGGTCTCGAATTTGCAAAGATCCTCCTGCCTCAGCCTCCCAAGTGCTGGGATTACATGTATGAGCCACCATACCCGGCTTTTTTCGTAGAATTATTGAGAGGATTAAAAGAGCATATAAAGAACTGGCAAATACAAGATATTCAAAGCCGGGCGTGGTGGCGCACGCCTTTAATCCCAGCACTCGGGAGGCTGAGGTAGGCGGAGCGTTGTGAGTTCAAGGCCGTCTTGGGCTACAACGCGAGTGCAAGGCCGGCCTGAGCTACATAGTGCGACCCTGCCTCAAAAAAACCAGGGCCGGGAGTTTGGCTCAGTGCCTTAAGCGCCTGCCCTGGCAGGCGCAAGGTTTCGAGTTCAATCCCTGGTGCCACAAAAAAAACAAAACAAAAAAAAAAAGATATTCAAGAAGCATTATCCGTTGTAATGATGTTCCATTTAGCAAATGCGGTGTCAGACAAATATTTGAGCACATAAGGACAATGATAAAAAAGAACTTGCTTTTGGCCTTCTAGAAATTTACCAATTAGTAGTGTGGTATCTCATCAGATAAATGTGGTATCCCATCAGATAAGTCAGGCCCACCCAACCCCGCACCTTTTTAAGAAAGGAAATGACAGGAAGAGACATTGCCACAATAGGGTGTGGGTAAGAACTGGGAACAAGAGCGGACAGGCAGGGCAGGCCTAGAGAAAAACACTGAACAAGACAGCAAACAAGCTGGTCTGGTGGCTGCGGTAGGGTGATCGCTTGAATTCAGAGTTCAAGACCAGCCTGGGTAACAGTGAGATCCCTTAAAGACAAAACAAGGCAAATAAACAAAACAGTGAACAGGTCCAAAGGTGTCTTTAATATAGTAAACTTGAAGTACCAGCGGGAAATAAGGATAGAAATGTACATATGTACAAGATTCGTAAAGACAGAATGGATACTGTGTGTAATTGTTACAGTAAATGTAAACAAAGAAAAAAAATGTGCTCTTATTAAAGATTTCGGGAAATTTCCTTATTTCAGGAGCTCTGAAGTTTGAAAGCTGATAGTGTGAGGCAGGGTAGGGGGGAAGGAGAGGGGGCGAGGGGGCGGGATACATACAAAGAGGCGGGGTCAGGAGGGAGGGAGGGGCGGAGAGCAGGCGCCACAGCCTCGGGGGGCGTGTCAGGGGGGCGGGGCCTCGGGGGGAGGTGAGCGCTGCTCCAGGGTATCGCGAGAGTTGGGCGGGCCGAACCAAGCCTTCGCAGCAGTCAATTCCCCCCCCTCCTGGGAGGAGCAGCCGGCCCTGAGCGCTCCGAATTCTGAGCTCTCATCATGGCGGCTGCCGCGGCGGCCGTCGGGGGGCCGCAGCCGCCCCAGTCCGAGCTGCCCGCTCAAGAACTGGCCCTCGACAAGGCGGCCACTGCAGCGCACCTGAAGGCGGCCCTCAGCCGGCCGGACAACCGCGCAGGTGCCGAGGAGCTGCAGGCACTGCTGGAGCGGGTGCTGAGTGCCGAGCGGCCGCTGGCCGGGGCTGCGGGTGGCGAGGGGGCGGCGGGCGGTGGCGGAGGCGGCCCGGGCGCGGCCGAGGAGGAGGCCCTGGAGTGGTGCAAGTGCCTGCTGGCCGGCGGCGGCGGCTACGAAGAGTTCTGCGCGGCTGTGCGGGCCTACGACCCCGCGGCGCTGTGCGGCCTGGTGTGGACGGCCAACTTCGTGGCCTACCGCTGCCGGACGTGCGGCATCTCCCCCTGCATGTCGCTGTGCGCCGAGTGCTTCCACCAGGGCGACCACACCGGACACGACTTCAACATGTTCCGCAGCCAGGCCGGGGGCGCCTGCGACTGCGGGGACAGCAACGTGATGCGGGAGAGCGGGTGAGCGGGGCCCTCCCCGGGCGAGGCGACCCCGCAGGGTGGGGACACGCGGGCGGCTCTGACCCAGGCGCGGGGCGCAGGGTGGGAGCCGACCCTCAGCTGTCAAGCGACGCGCGTGGGGTAGGGCGCAGCTGCACGGCGATGGAGGTGACTGAGCTGTCAGTGCTGGGAAGGGGGTGGGGAGGAGGGGAGAGCGTGTGCAGGGAGCTGGGCTGTGGATTTTCAGGGTGCCAGGGTGGGAGAGTGAGAAGGAGGGAGGACCCAGTGCGCGTGGTAGGCGGGGAGGACACTGGAGGAGTCTGTTGTGGAACTGTCAGTTGTGTACTTGTTGGGAAAGGCTGGAAAACTGCCTGTTTGGTTCTTGAGAAGAGACTTGGGAAGTGATTTGGATTGACTGGGAGGGGTGGTTTCGGAAATTGAGAGGGGCCAAACGACGATCAGAGCTGGGGAGATAGTCTTGGTTCTGCAGGAAAGGACGCTTGGGGAAAAGGCTTCTGAACTGTCGGGGTGCCTGTCCGAGTGAAGAAAGGAGCTCCTGGGCTGAGGAGAGTTGCGGGAGGAGGGAAGGGGAGGGGCCTGCATGAAAAGTGGCTGTTGAGCTGTCAGTGGAGTATTCGGTGTGCCGAGTGACATCTAGAATTGAGCTACTGAGTAGTCAGTTACAGAATACCCTTCATACCAGGAGAACAAACAAAACACTGGGCGAGTTACGAATCAAATGTTAGGTCCTCTGCAGATGAGGACACATTAATCACTGCCTAGTGTGTGAACATTGACTCGGCAAACACGTCTTTGACAAGAGCTTGCATTTTTAACAGGAGAGAAGCATCAGGTGTTGGGACTTACAACAAAAGACAACATTCAAAGTTTTCAGTGAGTTAAAAGAGCGGCACATGTAGGATCTTGACTTGGGACATGATGTCAGTGTCAAGTTTTGGCTGTGCAGCAGTTGAAAGGACATTAGTAAATCCAGTTATTATTTTTTAAATATTTTTTATAGTTAATGATAAAGTATATATATAAATGGGCACTTCATCTTTTTGGAATACTTGTAAGTTGCTGTTATTCTAACATTTTTACTTACTATGTTCAAGTAAGGTACCTTGAATATTTAAAATGAATGAGATATTGACCTACCCCTTGGTCTACTAATGCTAGTGTAAAAAGTGGTAAATTCCTTAAGTAGTCTGGAAGTTAGAGGAGGCAGAGGGGGCTTCTGTGTAGAGGGAATAAGAAAATGGCTTTGAAGGAAGGTGTTTGGCTAACAATAATAAATGCAGCTAACATTTTAGATCTAGAAATGTATGCCTGACAAAAATAAAGTTTAGCCTTTGAAAAATATTGAATAAAATATTTATATAGTGAAAAAAACCCTCACTATTATAATAAAAATATAGTTTGGAGTTTTCCTATCTGCTGTTATTTATTTTCTTAGTGCAGGACAAGCAAGGCTAACTCTGTTTCCTATTTTTGTTGTCTCTTTTTATGCAAAAGGTAACATACATTGCACTCTTTTGCATCTTGTTTTTCACTTAGGTGTCTTTTCATATTAGTGACCTTATTTTGTTCTGTAAAAGCTACTGTATGGTATTCCATGTCGTGAATTTGCCAACCTTAACTTAACCTTTTTTGATGGGCATTTAGGTTTCCAATATAAAATAAAGCTGGTATGCCTGTGTTTTTGCACCTGTGCAAGAATATCAATGGGATAAATTCTCAAAAGCAGACTTTTTAAATTGTCTTCCGTAGGGCTATTACTAAGCAGTGTATGAGGCTGCCTGTTTTCCAGCAGCCTTATTAACAGTGTTATTAAAACTTTGAACTTTTATCCATTTATTTGGTTAAAAGCAGTTAAATGTAACTGCTTTACATAATTTAGCTCATTTACTCTTCAGCAACTTTGAGACAGCTGCTTTTATTCCCATTTTACAGAAAAGGAAAATTGAGCACAGAATTTAAAAATTTGATCAAGAGCCATCTTAGTTGCTCATGTTTGTAATCTCAACCGCTTAGAGAGGCTGAGGTAGGATGCTCACAAGTTCAAGTCTGGGCAACATAGCAAGAATGTGTCTCAAAATAAAATAAAAAAGGACTAGGAACATAGCTCAGCACTCCTTGGATTCCATCTCTAACATTGCAAACAACCCCTACCCAAATAAACAAAAAGTTTGCTGAAGATCACACTAGTAGTAAGCTAGGCGTGCTACCTGTAGAGTGTAACTTCACAACCACTTCTTTCTTCTGCCTCTACTAAATAATATCCCGCCCCTTCTTCAGTGCTGCTAGTGATCAAACCCAGAGCCTTATTCTCTGGGCTTCTTGTCAGTTTCTTTGAATGCACTCATGTGGGTTTAGGACATCCAGGCCATAGATAGTCCACATCCTAGTTTCATGACATTTGCCTTTACTAAAGTTTCAGTAGAGCTCATTTTCTTCCACTGTGGCTGTTCTTTATGACTTGACACATAGTATTTAATGATTTATTATCTTTTTCTGAAATACAGAGCCCTTGCCTTGTATGTGCTGCAATTGCCATGTTTCCTTTCATAAGGGGGAAGAGTTGAATAAGAAATGGTATTGTAGCCATGTGATTATTTTGAAGTTTTTGCAACTTCTTGAGTTGGACAGAATAATTTTGGGCTACCCACTTAATCCACTGCCTTAAAGAGAGGTATTTTAATGTTGGCCAGCAGAACAAAGTAAAATTCTGTTTGTGGAATCTTTAGAATTAGAAATCCATAAGTTATAATGGTGTCCCTGGTAAACAAACTACTATTCCGGCATGTGCAAAAGTAATTTAACTTCTTGCAGTTTTTCATATTAAAAGATAATCCCTTTAGGTTGTTAAAAACAGAAGCTGTTTTTATTTGGGGGGTATTCTAATGGCCATAAAAGTTTGTAAATTCTATTAGTTTCACAGGAGGGATTCCATTTTTTTCCTCTGTATTTGTGTTTATACCTGTTTTTATTGCTGGTGTAATTTTTTTTTTTCAGTACTAAAAATTGTATGCAAAGCCTTTTTTATACTATGGAAACACCTTACCACTGAGCTATACCCCTAGCCCTTTCAGCTGTGTTCTTAGTAAAAGAAGAAATCTTGCTGTGGCTTAATCCTTTGTATGTGTCTGACTGTTGTGATAGAATATTATGTGATTGGAGATGGTCTGTTACAGCTGTATTAATATTTAATTTTCAGACTTGCAGTTATAGAAGTATGATGAGGATTGAGTTAGTAGTATTGGTATAATCAATGTAGTGATATTACTAGATACACAAAAGAAAGAAAACAATTGAGGTTTCATTTGTGAGATGAGGTCATAAAGGTTATGGAAACTATCAATAACTATGTATAACAACATAATTTTTTGGGGCGGGGATCCAACCAAGGCCTCACACATACTAGACAAATGCTCTCCCACTGAACTACACTCCCAGTGATAATATAATTTTACTGCTAGTGACTAAGGTCAATCATTGTTACAAATGGCTGATACATGGATAAATTAAAAACAAAATGAAACAAAGCAAAACAAAACAGTGTGGTGGGAAATCTAATGTCTGAGTGGTTTGGTTTGGGCTCTGATGGGATAATAATCAGAATTGATATTTTAAACATTTAGTTCTTAAATTTGATGCAGAGATTGACTATTTTCATACTCTGTCCAGTATTAAAGATTTTGGTTTGTTTCCTTATTTTTCCTTGCAAATTCTAAGTTCTCTAAGAAATAGAGACTCCAGAGGCCAGCATTGTCTCTTGCATTTAGTAGATGCTCAGGAAATGTTGACTTAAGTTGTGCTATACCTGAACAGTTGCCCTAGGATTACACTGCTTTAGTTATTTGGGGGGTTGCCTTGATTATTAGGCCCATAATAGCTTTTTTTCCCCCCAGAGTTGTTCAGGGATAATTTTTTTCTGTTTTAATTAAAAATACATATGGTTTATTATATAAAATAAGTAGATCAAGCAAAAGGTAAAAGGTTCCTTTCTCCATCTCATGCAAAGACCCCCCACCCCGCCTTTTTTTTTTGGTATGGGAATTGAACTCACGAACTCATGCTTGCCAGGCAGGTACTGTGCAGCTGAGCTGTATCCCTGGCCTTCCCTTAATTTTGACTTTATTTATGCATTTAAAAGATGTTAGTTATAGTGTTAGTTAGCATCATTAAATGTTTTGTTGTTGGAGGCTTTTAGGTTTTTTGATCTGTGACAGTGCTAGAAATGGAATGTAGTGAGTCTCTGGTTATAGTGTCATTCTCTTCAGTATCTTTCCCCTTAAAATATTTATTGGCTACTGTCTCAGTGCACACAGAACTGTTTCATTTTCTTTTAAAAAAGTAACATGGTATTCCATTGCATTTTCATATTTTGTATTGTATTGTAGTTGATATAGTCAGTTTCTTAACCATAGATATTTACATTACTTCCAAGTTGGGGCTGTTGTAAACATGTAGTATCCCTGCATGCACTTCATTGTGTGTATGTGTCAGGATAAACTTCTAGATGTTAAATCTCAGTTAAAAGGTACACTTGAATAGATCCCTTCAAAGAAATTAATTTGTACTATTACTAACAGTGTATGAGTTTGTTTCTTTTCATCCTGGCCAATGAATGTGATGTTATCAGTGCTTCCTTTTCTTTTCTTTTTTCTTTTTTTTTAAATAGGACTGTTTTTGTTATTTTTCTTCACAGAAAATTCACCATGCACATTACCTAGTTTAGTGGCAAGTTCTATACCTTTTGCCTTTTCCACCTTGGCAGTGTGAACCATAGATTTTGGACCTAGGTCTTTGCCTCCCCAGTGACAGTGGATCTCAAATCTGTCATTGTAATGGGTCCTGACAGCTCTCACCAGTTTAATCAGAGCTCCTTTGTCACCTGAGTTAATTTTCGTGAAAGCAGTGGTGGCACATGTGGATCTGTGGGATAGATGTCCCAGCCTAGCCTCTTCTTTGATGATGCAGTTGGGGATTCTCTCTTATAGTGCTGGGCAGGAAGAAAGACAGCTTGCTCAGTGGGACCTATGCCATGTGCATTCGCCATCAGCTGAGCCTTCTTGTTCTCCACCAGGGTTGTGACAGTACTGACCCCTGCAAGAAGGACAGGTGGGCTCTTCATGGTGGAATCCCCGTGGTTGGCAGCTTTTGTCTCTGCTCAGGCTGACAATCCCTGCTTTTTCTCTTCTTTTTCCTCTGGCCTGTACTTCTGGGTCAGTTTATGTAGTTGAGTAGCTGTTTGATGTTCAGGGGTGGGTGGACTGGTTAATTGCAGGAGGTCATTTGCTGCTGCAGCTGAATATGGCAGGACTATTTGATAAGGCAGGTGAGGTCCCTTTGGGCTTGGATATCCTGTCTGCTAAAATTGTTAGGCCTTTCCTCAAATGTCGCGCGCTTGTCCCGGCCGGCAGGAAAAACACACGACACCGTGCAGCAGTAGGCAAGCTTTAATCGTCCCCGGAGAGGTACGCCCGAGAAGCCTCACACGCGTCCGTCCATGACGGCTCCTTCCATGCTTCTCCCGCCCGAGAAGCCTCACATGCATCCATGACGGCTCATTCCGTGCTTCTCCCCGCTCGCAGGGCGGGAACCCAAATAAGTACCGTTACATCCTCCAATCAGATCATCTCGGGGGGTACATTATCATTGGTTGGTGTCATTAGTAACTGGGCAGAGATCATCTACAGCGGGGTTGTAACAGGAAACGAGCGCCACCTTGGCTCACTCGACGGGCGGGGCAATCTAGCTCAGGCCTCAGCTCCTACATGCAGGCCTC
>RJWM01025144.1:0-29690 GCA_004363535.1 Dasyprocta punctata | reverse complement strand
AAAAAAAAAAAAAAAAAATCCAACCCCCCCCAAACAAAAAAAAAAACTTACTGGAATTTGGTAGAAATTGCTGCCAGGCAATTCAACGAGGCCCAGTCATCCTGACTTAGGACCCTGATCAGATTCTTTTTTGTTTGTTTGTTTCAGGCAGTGGCGTTGGGAATAAAATTTCCCTCAATGGAGTAGTCATAATTTTATCAGTCATTTTTTATCAGGTAAGACTGAGACACTGGCAGGGCCAGGCTACTTGGATTCTACATGACTAGCAAGGCCTGTTGGACTCTTTCCAATTTATTTAATTCTCTAATTTGAATAGACCCTCCCCAGAGTCAACATGTCAGGCCAGCAAGTTGTGTAAGGCATTCAGTTTCAGGAGCTTAAGAGTAGGTAAACAGCTGCCATTTCATAAAGTGATTGCACATGGTAGCTATGGCAGGCAAGGGATGAAGTTGTCTAGGCTCTGCCATTACGTCTTTATCAGCAGTAATTTTCCTTCCTACTCCTGGATTCTATATTTTTGACATGCAGAGGACAAGAAGGCCTGTTGAGAAGAAGCAAGTTACCTGCCCCAATATTACTTTTGTCCATCTGGCCTTTTTTTTTTTTTTTTTTGCGGCACTGGGGATTGAACTCTCAACCTCACACCTGCCAGGACAGGCGCTTAAGCCACTGAGCCAAATTCCCAGCCCTGGTTTTTTGAGGCAGGGTCGTACTATGTAGCTCAGGCCAGCCTTGCGCTCGTGTTGTAGCCCAAGCTGGCCTCGAACTCGCAAAGCTCCTCCTACCTTGGCCTCCTGAGTACTGGGATTAAGGGTGTGCGCCACCACGCCCGGCTCAATATGGCCTATCTTGAAATGGAAAATCCCACTGAAAATAATGAGACAGGTTAAGTGTGCATGATACATCAATTCCATTATGCACTCAAGATGTAGAAGCCACATTATATGGAATTACCCAAAGGACTGCACTCATAAGGCCTCTTTAGCTTCCTTTTCCCATCTGGGAGTGTGTCTGAAACCAATTTCCATGGCAGCAACAGCCTGAGGGACTGAGAATGTGTGTGAGCTATGTGTGGAGGAGTAATAGATGCCATGTAAACAGGGCTGGCTGAGGTGCTGATGTGGAATCTTTGAAACTAGGTGACAGTTGCTGTTTCCCCACCCCAGTGTCTCCCTAAACATGGATGAGCCTGGTAGGATGGCAGAGCCAGCGCTCCAGGGCTGTTACCTGGGCTTGAGCCTAAGAGGCTATGACTTCCTGGGCAGAGAAGTCTGCACATCAAACACTAAAGAACCAGCCTCCTAAACATTAAATGCTACCTCAATTGTGTTATGCAGGTTGGTCTTTCTGCATATCCTTGCCTCTGCATACTGCAGCGGTGCTTTCTGGCCTCCTAGCCAGCTAGAATTACAGTACTCGTGTAATTCCCCCCATTCTCCCAGGCACTCATCCTCTAGCCACTCCCTTCTTCACGAATTAATAAAATCTGGGTTAGGCCCTGGGCCAAGGCCTTTGTTCCCTTGAACTCTCATCTGGACTGGACTCAAGACCCCTTACCCCCCTCCTAAATATAAATATGCTTTAGTGTCTTTATTCTCACCATGGGTTGCACTGGAGGTGGTAGATTGGAATTAACACACTAAAATTCCAAATAACTTTTCCATGGGATTATAAATACAAACTACCCGCATTATGACTAGCTTGGAAAAAGGGACCTCCCTAAGTTCCTAAAATAAAGACTGTCACAAAATACAGTGTTTCTAGAAAGAAATCTACTATTCTGATGAGAAAGTTACAAGACCTGCCAAGGATACAGTACTGTGGTCCTACAGGGAGGACCCAGTGCTCACACCTTTGACACAGTGCTCAGATGGAACTACTCCTCAGTCTAAGAACCAAGCACACAATTTTTTTTCAGCCTTAAAACATTCCTAAAATTTGTATTATGATTCATTATTTAGATTCTAAGGTTTTACTTCTTTGAGACACACTGTTAGTTAAGGTCAGTTTAGGCTATGAAGTGAGTTCAAGGCCAGCCTAAACTGCATAGGGAAACACTGTCTCAAAGAGGAAAACAAAACAAAACCAAACAAAAAACCAAAAAAGAAAACAAAAGACCAAACTTTAGCAAGTCTCATATTATAATTCAAAACAGGTTAAGTTCAGATAGCCAGGACCAAAAATAAGATCAGTGGCTCCCATAAACAGCATTTAAGGAACAATTTAGCATACTTACATTTCAGATCTACAAAATGAAAGACATACATAAAACACAACTTTAAGTGACTGTTACAGGCAGACCCCATCTGGTGGCCCTGGAATTTACTGTATGTTCACTGAAACCAAGATGCCCAGGGTTGTTTTGGAAGCTCATAAAGGAAAGAATGACAAAGTGGTGGAGAAAGCAGGGCTTTTTATTCATATAGCATGAGTTTTTCTTTTCTAAGCAATTTCATAAAACCTATCTGAAAGCTCTATTTTTTGTGTTCTATTAGATTTCAAGGAAAAAACTGTAACATGACTGCAGTGACGAAAATAAAATGAGCATGGAAATAGACTTTTAACACATTGTCATGCAGTGTGACTGGATTTATCTTTGGGGTAGAAAATGCTCAGGAAGAGGGCTACTATAAAAAATACGAGGCACTGATCAACTATACGTTAGAACCAAAATCCCAACACACTGGAGGGGATTTAATCTGGAGAAAATTTAGCTTCCTGACTTGGTTGAAACAAAGTTCATAATGTAATGAGACAAAATGGAAGTAGTTTCAGTAATAAATGTTTAATCAAAGAACTTTACATATTATTAACAGCATTCATTTGGCCAAACATCTACACGTTTGTAGACTCCTACTGTATATAAAGTGGGAATGTATCAAGTATAGACTATGAAAGTGCAAATAACAAGTCAAGGTTAGATTAACTTTTTTTTTTTAACATTATAAAATTAACTTGTTTACAAAATAGGCTTTGCCAAACTTTATTACTGAATTGTAAAGTCAACGACTGTGTTGTTTTTAAAATATGTACCAAGGAAATACAAACTGGATAATGATCAGTTTTCATGCTCAGGAGAGAACAGCACAGAAACAAAGGAAACCGCACGCGGTGCGAGGGAACCGGAACCTGCCGCGAAGGCCTCTTCACTCGGAGCGCTGCTTTCCACCCGGCCGCACCGCGCGCAGGACGCCTCGGCGGGACGGGACGCGACGCTCCTCTACGGGGAAAATTACACGGTGGTCTAAAACCTTCATAGTGTTAATTAAATCTTTAGTCCAAAATAAATTTGTAAACAATCCTTTAATGGACTATTTCAGTTTAGTATACAGTAATACACTGTAGAAAAAGTTAATATTTCCCCCACCAACTTTAATAGGGATTGATATCAATGTATCTGATAATTAAAGAAATAAAAACTAATGTGGACTTTTGATATTCATGGCATAGGAACAATTCCCACATACTTTATCTTAGAAGAAAGAACCTGGGGAATAATATTAAATACTCTAATGTCCTGGCCATATTAATTCAAAGTACAAGAATATTTTAAAAGTAGGGTTTGGAAAAAAATAAGCGAAAACCATAACCACAAATCACATGGATATCAATACTAATACAACCTTTTACCTGGCCTAGGACTTGCTTTTATAAATGCAGTACGTAAATTTTGGTTTCTGTAGATTTCTGGTAACAATCTGGCAAAATATTAAATGGAGTGCTGTGTATATCTATTTTGTTTATGTTATGCTAGTTTTGATAATATGTAAGTAAACAACCATTCCAACAGTTTACTCTAGTTTTAATTACACACTGTACCACTGTATCTTAATTACAGCTAAGACCAGTATTTTCTTCACAATAAGACACTGATAACTAGGAGGTTGACTTTTTTCAATACTAAACAGTAATCACACAGCAAATGAGTATTGTGCAAGATAACAAACATATGTCAGCATTTGCTATATAGGCAAACAAACTGATTGAACATTTAGTTGTTAAATTTACTGTAAAGGCAAGGCCATGGGTGGTTTTATGGAGGTCTCTGCAATTCATAGCATAGTTACTTCAGAAGAGACATTGAAATTTGAATTACTGACTTATTAACTGGCAACTATCCATTTAGGTTAGGCAAAGGCACGGTAACATGTTGCGCAGGATGTTTTTATTGAAATTTTTAATTGTGGGATTTACTATAACTCATGAAAACTCCACTTTTTTTCTATTTTATAAAACACCATTAAAAGTAATTGCACCCATTAGTAATTAGAATGCACTGTAAAGTTGTGAAAACGAAGAACTATGATTGCACTTCCAATAAAGTGTCTCTTAAAATACAGCACCGCTGTTGCTAATCAACTGTATTTTAATAGTAAAATAAACTGTTTTTAACAGCAGCATTAGGTTTAGTTAACTTAAACTACAGGCTACATTTATTTCAATGCAGTCTCCACGGCAACAAAAGCCTATTGAATTCTGGAATATCACTGCTACAGATGGCACCTCTGACTCCCAAGCACGCTGGCCCTGCCCTGGAGCACACGAGGACGCTGTGCCCCTAATGCCTTGTTAGTCAGCGCACAAGTTAAGAGTTTGGCACAACTGAACTGTAAATCGACATGGGAAGAAATCTTGGATGAATCATGTGAAAATTAAAACTAATCACACTATGGTAGATGCAGCACTAAGGAGAAGCCCTGGACACCTCAATTCACACTGCTCAGACAAAAAGGAGGAGGGAAGTGATGGCAGAGCATAAAGCGACTGAGGACAAACATGTTCGCAGATCTGCCCAAAGAAACTTCCACCATGAAGAAAACGATTCCTTTGCTTGTTTGTTTCTCTCTCTTTTTTTTTTGAAAAGCCACCCAAAGATAAGGGAATAAACCTTTTAAATGTTCAGTTTAAATACTGCCAACTCTAGGCTACACAGAGTGCTGCATTTCCTTAGAATGCAGAACAAAACCTACTTATTCCCTTTGTGTTTCTCTTGCTTTCCTGCTCTTATTTTTGTCAGCAGACAGGGAAAAAGCGATCCAATTAAATACAAAAGAAATTCCCTGTAAGGTTCAAAAATGAAGCTAACATTCAAGGGAATGCCTCTGTACTCAATCCTAACATCAGTGGTTATGATCGCGTTGGAATTAATTGGATCAAAGTCTCTATAAAGCTTCCCCAGCTTTCATACCATCTGGATCTGCAAAGCACTGGGAGCCAGATGCACGAGGGTCACACTAAATGGACTTGTTCAAGCCAGTCACTGGAGGTTTCAGGGGCTTGACTTGAAACGTCAGCACCATTCTCTTTGTTGGCTGCTTCACGACCACTGTCACCAACTTGAGATGACGTCTCCCCAGCCAGAGTATTTTCTTCCAAAGCATTTCCTTCTTTCTGTGCTCCTCTGCCTTCACTGACAGCAGCATCTTCAAATATCGACTCTTCTGGCAGCTCGAGCTCCACCTCCCTTATCCCTTCCGACCCATCTTTGACACAGGGCAGGTGAGAGCCCACACTGATTTCTGTAGTTGCTGGGGGGATCAGGGCAATGCTCTGAGGATTCATGTCATGAAACCACGCCATGATATTGCCAAGGAGATTGTCATTGATACTGGGGTCCTCGCCGATTGAGGCTGGGTCATTAGATGAGGGACAGAAATCACTTCTTGCCTCAATGATGGGACGTGAACTCAAGGAGTCAGTTGAAAATGGGTCACTTTCTGCTCCTAGTCTCATGAGACTGTCACCAAGTTCCAAAAGCTCAGAGCTGCTCAGTGCAGCTCGAGGGCTATCAGTGCTCCTGGGGATGGAGTCCAGCCTAGAAGGTAAAGAAGTGCCTATAGCTCCTAGGGATGATTCATGACTGAGGAAGTCTCTCGTTCCTTCATCAAGGGCCAGCCCAGACTCTTGCAGTGACAACTGTATTGCAAGAAGTATATTGGGATCATCTTCATCTAAGGAACTTAGAGCCTGAGAAAACAGAAAGTAAAACCCCTTTAGAATGTGACGAAGGGAAAAGTAACTTAACCCAATCCAATTTACTACTTTTCCTTTATCAAACAGATACTACTTGTATTTACACAAATGAATAATTTTATTTATTCAAATCTTACTATAATTTTTTCTTGGCCCATAAAAAGAGAAAAAAAACACCTAAGCTAAATCTGAAATACAGGAATCTTTTCCTGTAGCACATTTTTGAAATAAAGATTTGAGAATGGAAGGAAGAAAAAGCAAAGCAATAGAAGTAAAAAACAGGACACTATGCTAAACGAAGCAAGAACAAGAGGATGGGCAAGGGGCTGCTCCGCAGAGCTACCTGAAGGGAGTCCTGGTTCTCGGAGCGGCTGGCAGGGGTGTAGTCACGCAGGGAAGAGCTGTGCAGCACACTCATCGATGCCGAGCTCACCACGGACGTGCCGGGCCTGCGGCCGCTGCCACCCTCTGTGGTATCTGCTTCAAAGCAATTGGTGCCACAGATGATTTTGTGACAAGTAAGATTTGTTCTTTTTTTCTATCTATCTATCTATCTATCTACTTACCTACCTACTTACCTACAGGGTCTCACTATATAGTTCAGGCTGTCCTTGAACTCATGGCAACTCTCCTGCCTCAGCCTCCTGAGTCCTGGGATTACATGCGTGTGCCACCATGCTTGGCCTGGTTTGTTATTTAAATTGGAAATTTCTCTTTCACTGCTAGTGAATCTGTACCTCTCAGGAATTTCTCCGCCGTATCTGTCTCACTGTAAGCAGTAATATGTATCTAGTACTACTACTTCAGGTACACAACTGGTTTTACATTTGTGTTTGTACTCTAAGAGGGTTTTCTTCATGACTCAAAGTGCTACTATTAATTTCTGTTATTTTTCTTAAGTAATAACAAAAGAGTTTTCATTTTCAGATTTCTTTTTGTTTTTTTACTCTGGTACTAGGAATCGAACTCAGGATCTCACACTTGCCAGGCTGGCGCTGCACCACTCAGCTAAATCCTTGACCCTTAGATTTCTTAAAATAGAGAATCTGGAAAGTACAATAACCCGAAGAGCAAATCTTCAGTCCCACTGATCCCGGCATTAGAGTTTGAAGATTTGCAATTAATAATGTAACACTGAAAAGTCAAATAATGAACAGAAATCTCTTTTCAGAAATGTTTCTAGAAGAACCAAGGCTAGGAGGGAAACATCCCATGAACAAAGTCACAGCATCACAGTGACGGTTTAGAGCACTCCCAGGTGCCTCAGTGCTCTGCACAGATCATGTGATTCACCGTTCCCAGTGAGCACTCAGCAGGCAGTGTTATGGGTTCCGTCGAAGGAGGAAACGGAAGCTGAGACAGGCGAAGTGAGGTAACTGCACTAACATGGCCAATTCGCAGCTGAGACGGCACCTAAACCTGGGTTTGCCTGACTGCAGCGCATGCGCTCTTCACCCTGCTGGTTTTCGGTACCTCTTAACAATGAAAGCAGCTACACATTTATAATTGTACAAACGGTGACATAGGCCAGTTTTAAAGACTCAAGAGAACTAGAAGACGAACCCACCCTCGACCGTAGCGTACCTAAAGTGCTTTCAGCAGGCTCCTCATGGTCTGGAGGATTGCTGAGCAGACTGTGCACATCTCCTCGACGGCGCTGTTGTCTGTGCCTCCTACGATACTGAAATTCAGCATATTCCTGCAGAAAGCGAAGGTTATAGAACACAGGAGAGCATGCGGTTTTCTAAATGCAAATAAAACAAAGACACCTTTCCCACCCACCAGGGGAAAATGTGTGATTCTATATACATGTTATAAAATCATTTGGCTTAAGGGGAAGAAAAAACTTCAAAAGCTTCAAATTTTGCCATGCTGAGGAAATGGAAAAGACAAAATGGAAAAAAATTTTTTTTCAAATACTCAATACAAGTGCCTGCATACACTGGGGATACTTAAAAGCCCCAATGCTCCATTCTAACTGTTACTTCATATGTTTGATGACTTCAAGGGTCTTGTTATCTAATTTATAACAGATATCACAATCACTTTAACCAACTTAAGTTAGACACTCTCTGGAGGTCGAGTCTTAAACAGTGACTGTGATATATGCAACTCAATCACAGGAGAAGGAAAAAAACAAACAACTAAAACACACACACACACACACAGAGTTAGTTTAAATTTATTGAGAATTTGCTTACTTTGTATACTTGATAATGGTACAAAGTTATTCTCAATGACAAAATTTGAGTATTTCCCACTTAGGAAAAGTACACAATTAAAAATGCTCAAGAAAACTATTATAGTTCTAATTATTTTGATAGAAAAGTTCAAATGGCATTCTCTCATGATGTAGCAGGTTTAAACAAATTGTTCTCTGAAAATTTCCAAGGAATTCTAGTATCTTTAAGAAAGCATATGAAAAGGCTAGGCCACAGAGAAGACTTAAAAGTTCTAGAATTTATAGGAAAAAAAGCTACCAGTTTTCTTTTGTAAAATAATGGGCAGCACTTACTGAGCACCAATTTTGTGCGTGCCTTAGTAAGATGCTTTACTTTTTCCAGAACCTCCATGGGGTGTCACCATGCACATTTGAAAGATGAGAAATCAAGGAAGAACACAGCCTATGATCTTAGTGAGCTACACAACTAGAACCTGAACTCAGGTATTCTCAGACTTTGAGACCATGCTCTTCTTGCCCAGCTCTACTATCTATAAAGTGGCAGAAAACAAGTATTTGTGCCTGTCATAGATTTATGCAATTTAAAGAGAATGAGATGGAATTAATGTCACTGGAAAAAAAATGAAAATTTAACCTAAGAATCTATTGGAGTTTGGTAACATTTTCTTCCCATACTCTAAAGCAAAGAACTAATTCTTAAAAACATAATTTTGGCAGTTACTTGACAGTCATATACATGCAGAATGTTTTAGATGTGGTAATTTTTCAGATTTACATAAAAGCCTGGTAGCATTTCATTTGCCAATGACTTTAAAGAAAAGTAGAAGTGAATTAAATAATTTTTGTAAAATTTAGTAATCCATAAAAAGTAAGTTCAAGTGCCAGTCACATTAGCAAGTCAAATATTTCAGGTTTTATTTTTGCTAAATTGTGGGGATTTTTTTGATAAAGGAAGTTTGTTTATTTCTCCTTTTAGGTAGAAATTGTTCACACTGTCCCAATGCTGTAATCATACTATATAACAGACAGTACATCAAAGGTCAGGTAAAAAAAAAAGTTCGTAATTTCTTTTATTACAAAAATTTCATCAATATATTATATTTTTTACAAGTTATGTGAATTTAAAATTTCCACATTTCTAAGCACAAACTATTTTCTCAAGTCAGTATTTTATTGGATATACACCTTCCAACACAAAGGCCACAAAGTAACTGCAAGTTGATTTAAGTAAGCCTCAATCACTTCTTGCATAATAACTTTCACCATCTTTCAGTTTCAGGAAACAAATGGGTATAAATGATACACAAATGTTTCATCATTGTTCTGCTACCTTTTAAAGAACCAAACCGAATCAAATGGCATAGAAGTTAATAAAGAGCAAAGGAGAGAGACGTAGACAGAACTGCTATGGTAAGAACATTTAAAATTCATATAGAACAGTGATGCCGGCAATTTAAATCTTAGAGGATGGGTGGCATGATTAAGATTTCACTGGCATATTTTTATTTGCCACAACTTCTATTTGCAGTGTTAAGTGTTTTAGATATTCTGTATGGCACATCAAAACAATGAAGAAAAATAAGAAGAGTGCATAAGTTTGAAAGGGAACCAAAAAGCAACTGAGCAAAGCATGTCTTTCTGCATAAACATTATTACTGTGAAATTTTCCACCTTAGCAACTGATTATAAATCAATTCTCTTGGCTGTTGCAATAATGTCAAATAGGTTTTTCAATAGATTCAGACTGAAATAACATTAAACTAGAAACACATTTTTAATAAATAAATGTTATATGGATCTTAACAAATTAGAAAGATAGCTCCCAAAATTCCATGCTATAAATTGGTATAAGTTTTTTTTTTTTTTTTTGTGGCACCGGGGATCAAACTCACAGCCTCGCACCTGCCAGACAGGCACTTAAGCTGCTGAGCCAAACTCCTGGCCCTGGTTTTTTGAGGCAGGGTCGCACTATGTAGCTCAGGCCGGCCTTGCACTCATGTTGTAGCCCAAGGCGTCCTTGAACTCACAACACTCTGCCTACCTCAGCCTCCCAAGTGCTGGGATTAAAGGCATGCGCCACCACGCCCGGCTATAAATTCTATTTAGTAATTAAGAATAACAAAAGTGGGATGCATCTAACAATGCATTAATACTCCAATACCAAAAATAGTTAAATACAGGCTCTGCTGAGGCATTTTTGTTACAAAAGAAGGATGAAACACTACAGGTATTCTTAGCAGGGTATCGCAGATGAGAGTGCAAACGCAAGCAGGGTTGCACTAAGGAGAAAATATAGAACATACACACATACATACAAAAACCAAACCAAATCAAACAACAACCCCACCCCACAAAACAATTACCTCAGGTGACGCAAATCCTAAATATTCCCAATCCCATGTTCCACCAGCAAAGCTACAAAGAAATTAGACATACCATATGATTTATTATCAGAACTGTGAAGAGCACCCAACCCTTTGCCCCTTGCCCTTTGAGTAATACTTTTAATTCTTCTACTTACAACTTGAGTATCAAAGCAGACTGACTATGAATATAAAATTGAAAAGATACTTTCACTATTTCTTACAAGTTCCAAGTTGCTTTATGTTGGTACAAAATGATGGAAAAAGTAAAAGTCACCACATTATAGCAAAGTATTTTATGACTGCTTCTAACTTTGTTTAATAAATGAATAAAATAACTTATAAATATTTAGGTAAAAAAATCAAAGAAATTTCTAATGCTCATAATCATTATGAACATGAAAATATGCTTCAATTTATAATGGCAGAAGTAGTATAATATCTTAAACAAAACAACCAAAGTAACTGCTCTTTCAGGGATGTTAGTTAGTTTGGTCACTTAGATAACTTTACTAAAGCAGACTTCTCATTTCTTTACAACTTTCTAACCCAAAAGTAAAACACTATAACAAGCTGGCAGTTTCCAAATTTTACATCATGTCTATGACAATCATCAGACGACTGTATTACACATTTGAAATAGTGCATTAGAATGATTCTGAATTATGCATTCAATTGAAATGTGAAATTAACCAAGCCTAATTTAGTCTGAAGAACTATACACCAACAAAAAGAAGCACAAAGAAAAATAGAATAATGAGGACAAATATCATCAAAAAGAAGTTAACATACTTTTATTGGCTATCCATGTTTTAGGTGTAACTTCCAAGAATGGGAGGCTTAACTGGATAAAAATAAAACTGCTGGGATTTAGTCTCAAGTTAGGGTGGTCTCTACAGTGGTACATTTCTTTTACCTGCGCCTTGGAGCTTCAGGGGAGTCTGCGGGAGCAACTCCACGAGCCACAGATGCCAGGAATTCTTGCCTCTTCTGTTGCACAAGGCATGCTGCCTTGATGATCTTGTGGCGAGGTGTGCGAAGGTAAGGCCTATTGACTTTTTGGGCAAGGTCTTCAGTGACCATTTCTAGGTCTGTCTATGGTAAGAAAACAATAAAAAGAATGGGTCAATAAAAAACAAATTCAGGTCTATCTGGCTCCTCAGTTAAGTTTAACTTTCTTGAAGAAATTTCAAATGTTAAAATGTTTTCTCACAGGTACAAGGCCCAGAGCTTGATTCTTGGTACCAAAAAAAAAAGTTTTCTAATTTCACTTATTTTTATACATTTTTCCAGATTAGGAAAGAGAGAGGATCATATATAAAATTATTTGAAACTCAGGAAGCTAGCACTCAGTTGACAGGCATTAATAGCAATGCAGTTGGTATAGATAATGAAGATACTGTTGAATATAGCAGCTGTTATAAGAAATTTGTAATTTATCTATGTGAAAAAACTATTTCAAAGCATTATATAAAATACATGATCCCATGGCGCAGATTACATTAAATCCTTAAGGAATCTGACGTAAGGCAAGACAAATGTGATTTGGGGTTAGCTCTGGAAGGCCTTATAGAAGAAGTGAGTTTTAAGCATTGAATGAAATATAGCATATAGGTTAGCAGAGGGCAGACCAAAAGGATGACATGAAAATTATAATGGGGAATGTTTGGTGACTTCAAAGAAAAGAAGAATTTACAATGAAGTTTGTTGGCTATGGTGATGTCACTTGGCTTAGGTGTTTTTGTTTCTTTAATACCATAACTTGCAAAATAAACTGGTAAAATAGTAACTTTCTAATGTAGTAATAAGGTTGTTTCATCGTTGAAGATAAAATTCTCATTACATAATCAGAAACAGGCCAGATTTCAACTTCAGTGAGTTTAAAACAAAGAAATAAATGCTTTACGAAATGTTAGCACAGCTCTGAATTCACTCAAACCTATAGAGACAGATTTAAACATAAAGAAAACTTCAGTTTATTGCTAGTAACTTCTTTTTTTCTCCTGATTTCAAGGCAAGATGTATTGTTACAAACACAAACATAATAATTGATCTTAATGACATCAGATACATCCAGAATATTTAGCATTTGTCTTGGTTACTTTTTCTCATTGCTGAGGCAAAACACCTGACACCCAAAATTAGGGAAGGAAAGGTTTATTTCTTACAATTCTTGGAGGTTTCAGTTCATACTCAGTTGGCTCCAAGGTGGTGTGGTGTGGCCACACACAAAACAGCAAGGCAAATTGGCCAGAAAGAGAGAAAGAGAGAGAGATAGAGATAGAAAGAGAGAGAGAGAGAGAGAGAGAGAGAGAGAGAGAGAGAGGACACGCCTTCCTCCAACCCTTACACTATGTCGGCTCCACCCTGGGTGGGTGCACCACTCACACTGCCAACCACAGCACCAGACAATAAACCAATCGCAAATGCTAGAGTCAGCTGCATCCATGTCATGATTACATGAGACTTGGCAGGGCCATAGGAATATAACTGTAACAGCATTAAAGTAAGCATCCAGGTCACCACAAAGCATGAGTTATTAGAAGCAAGAAGGCATGAAAATATCTCTTACATTTTGGTACATCAGGAACACTTGGCTATGAATGATGTTCTGCTTGAATTAAGCCCTTTAGTACTCTTTACATGTAAAACTTTAATACTTGTTCTGGGCTCTGACTCTAGTGTTCGATCTAAATGACATTTCATATGCAAATATCTTTTGATTAGTGTGCTATTATGTATAGAATTTAAAATGTGGTGGTTTAAGTATAAAATTTGGTTTGATCCTGATATGAACTAAAGTTGTATATTTAAGTTCAAAACATGTTTTTTTTGTGAATTTTGTATTTAGGACTGTATTAAAATAATTAAAAATTTTCAGTGATTTGTTAACTGGACAGGTGGAGTATGTGAGCAGCGTGAATCACTGGCACTACCGCTCAGTAACTGTGCCTCCAAGCTCAGGAGCAGGCCTCCAAGCTCAGAAGAACATTTTGTAGATAAGGCGACACCTTTGAGACTAGAGCTGTTCATCAAGCAGCCGTGGGGCTGGTTTTAAAACGAGACCCCATCACATGATGGGAAACCCTTCAGATCTTACTGCTGCATTCCAAGTCTCTTGTGATCTTCCAGTGCCAAGACAGAATGCTGTGAATGCACTGGGTGTGAACTGTGTTGTGAACTTGCCGGTCCCTCGTCTGGTTAACCTCTGCACATAGCTCCTGCTGCTCCTGATCAGGTGCCCTCTGAGAACCTGGCGCAGCGCTGAGGGGAGCAGGTGCCTCCTGTGGTAGATGTGGCCCACCACAATGCACCTGCTGCGTGTGGCTGCTGGCCAACTCTGGACGTGGCTTCCTGCCACTGGGAGCCCAGGGCTGATATGTGCTCTTGGAAAAAGCAGCCCCGAGTGATGCAGAGGCGGCTCGTCTGGTACAGCTCAGCGTGGTCCCCAGCACAGTCACCAGCTGATGCCAGTGCCAAGCAGGCCCACATTGCGGTGTTCAGTTCATGGCTGTTTTTCTCTTGGCCACAGGGGCATTGGGGTAGGGTCCCAGGATCAAGCAGAACAGGCAGAAGACTCCAGTCGTCATTTTTGTAGACAGGGCTCCCCAGTTCTGGCTCGCATCTGCTCCTCCCAGCCCTGCTCTGCGCCCCTATCCCGTTCATGCTAATTATTGAGAGCCTTTCCTGGATCTCCTTGTGGTCTGGGAAGTTTATTTGTAATCCTATGGAAAAGTGACTGGAATTCTAGCGAGTTAATTGTAATCTACCACTTCCAGTGCTACCTATGACAAGAGAACAAAGACACTAAGACGTATCTATAGTTGTGGGGAGCCAAGGGGATCCTAAGTCCACCTAGGGTGGTGGTTAACTGGAACAAAGGCCTTGACCCAGGGCCAGGGTTTTATTCCTTTGTGAACAAAGGAGTGGCTGTGAGGATTAGTGACTGTGAGAATGATGGGAAGTACATGAGTGCTGTGAGCTGGGCTAGTAAGAGGCCTGAAATCACCTCTGTAATATGCAAAGACAGTAATCTGCATAACACAATCTGAGGTAGTATCTAAGGTTTGGGGTCGGGTGCTTGAGCTCTGATGTGTAATCTTTTATGCCCTGGGAGGTCAGAGTCTCTTGTCTCAAAGCTGGATCCCAGTCAACAGCATGGAGCATGGATCTTCATCCTGCCCAGCTCTCACGCTTGTTGGAGGCTACAGGGGTGGGGTAACAACTGCCCTGTCACCCTGCTTCAAAGACTACATGTCAGCACCTCTGCTAGACCAATTTGCATTGCTTAAAGTCAATTGAAGGGATAAGGAAAAGTCCTAGACAGCTCGGTACATATCAATACACAGAAATAGGGCCAGGTTTAGCCGAAATGGAGATAATCGCTTTTCTTTTAAGGAGGGTCCTCCAGGTGGTCCTCCACACTGAAGAGGGGCAGTCTGAGCAAAACCTGGTACCGGGAACTTGTCTTCCTCCTCAGGGGACAAGTGTGGCCCCTAGCGATGTCTTGAGGTCATATATGCAGTAAATATAGTTCAGAACCAGAGGCAATAAAAGCTCTCCATGAAATGCTTATTTTCCCTGTTCCTCTTTCTCTCTCCTTCTCTTCCTCTCTCCCGCCTTTCCTCTCCTGTCTCTCTTCCCTTTCCTCCTCCTCTTCCACCTCTCTTTTACTCCCCCTTTCCTTTCCTCCCCTTCTTCCTTCACCAGTAACTTTTAAGAAAACCATTTTTAAAAGAAAAATTATGGTCACACTCCAATCAGTCAAAATTTAAGAGGATGAAAAATGGAGAAAATCTGTTTTCATAGTAACCGCTACCATTTTAAATATTAAGAGGTGTCTTACTTGCATAAGTTCAAAAATTTCTTTCTTTGTGCTTTTAGGTTCTAAGAAAAATCCATATGGATAAGAACACTTGAGAATGCGTCGAGTTTTTAAGAGCACATGAACGGCGTCTTCAATGAAGGTGGTATCTGGACAACCTCCTTCAGCTACAAAGGAAGCGAGGCACAGGGAAATTATTTTTCTCTAAATATCACAGAATTAATAAAACATTTGTTTTCTTTTTAAAAAATCTCTTTAAAGAAATTGTTTGAAGTAGCTGTATAATATTTATTTGAACTTTACTATAACTGTATATAAAACACTCATGTGTGACATGTGTGTATCTAGGAGTAAAGCACAGGTCCCGGGAGCCCTGAAGCTAGGAAGGAGAGCACGCAGTCCTCCGGCACTCTTCCTCACCCTCCTGGTACACACATGCAGCTGGAGGTCACCCCAAAGGTTTCATACTTTTGCTAAACTTTTCAGATTATCCCAAGAGAATTCTGTTGTTTAAGAATTAGAAACAATGTCTTTCCTTTTATAAGTAGCTTAATTACACCTTTCTCTTATATAGGGTCTACATAATAACTCTGTCTGTATAGGCTGTTATCATTATATATATTTTAATATTATTAATTTTTCTATGTACAATCTATATAATTATGCCTCTACAAAACAAAACAAAGCAAAAGAAAAACACCAAGGAAAATCCTGAGGAACAACTGGACAAGTAATGTTACTAAATAAAAAACTTGAGGAAGAAAAAGAAAGGAAATTTAGGAGGAGGGCTGGCAGGAAAAAAGAAATTTTATTAATAATGCAAAATATATCCAAATTCTAGCTTTTTCTTTAGCTGTAAATAAGTAGAAATTAAGCTGGAGAATCTAATAAGGGCTGCTGAAAATCATATTGTTCTGCATGCTTTTTTATCTGCTAATGGCATAGGCTATGTTAACAGCAGAAGACTAGTATCAGGTAGAAAACGCTTGTATATATAAACAAATGGATATATAGACCACCCTGAGCTTTGTGAGTACACTCGACCTCTAGGGCAGGTATCTGAACAGGATGTACAAACAAACCAAACTAGCCACTCTTGTTCCTTGCCCATCGTGGTATGTGTGAAAGTGTGTGACATTCTTCCTCCTTTCCAATTTGTGTATCTTTTCTTTTTTATATCTTATTACTACGCCGCTTGGAACCTCCAGAATGTTGAATGATAGTAGTAATTTCACCGGCAAATATTTACTGCATTTACTACATGTGAATACTAGTGATACATAAGTGATGAAACAGACACACATCCCTGTTAAAGAATTACATGTACTCCTGAGAAATGTTTCTTTTCAATTTTTCTGTGGAAGATACTTACACAATTTGGTATTGATATTATTAATAGTGTCTATAAACTAATATAATGAAACCAAATTGCTATTGACACTCTTGCCCCCATTCTAACTGAACTGGTGGTTACTGTCTTATTAGGGAATCATTGTCACGGAAAAGGTGCTTAGACTCATTATTTTATGAATGGGAAAAAATATAATTACTTAGATTTTTAGGCTTACAATACACCTTTCAAATATAAGCTACAATAATTTTAAAATTGTGACTTTTAAAAATAAACAGCTGCATCCCATGCAGTCATTATGATGTATTATATTCTACTGATGCAGCCACTTAATTCATATTTAGGGATGTTCTTTTATAACTTTCAACTTAGGACTCACAAGTTGGCCACTTGCATGGCTTTGCTTTTTTTTTTTAAACCTCAATTTCATTATTTACTAGTAATATGATTTCTCCGCAGTCTATACTTGACTTCTACCTCAGTAGGCACTCTGCTCAATTTTCTCAAGAACTGGGTATTTGGTTGTGTGACAACTGGTAGCACATGCATCTTTTTCCCTTTGAGGAGAGGCTGGGGCCGCCCCTCAGGGTCCACCCACTTTCCCAGCACTGCAAAGCATGGGCTGCAGCACAGGGTTTGCAAAACCACAACATGTTTCTCCTTTTAGTCTGCTAACAGCACAGGCTGCATTAAGAGCAGAAGCCTGGGTGTCAGGTGGGAAATGCAGTGATGGAGACCTCTTCCTCTAGGCTGCACTCAGGGCTTTCAGAGAACTCAGCAAGGCACCAGAAGGAGCTAATGGGTACAATGGGTACAATACATCCTTTGGGGCTTCCTCTACCAGCAAGCTGACTGAGCATGGAAGGGTATTTTACATTGATTATCACACATACCACTGAGAACTTACTTTCTTTGAGAGCTCTACTCAACTGTTCCATCTTTTCTTTGGCTGTTTTAAGAAGGCGTTGTTCTAACTAAAGGAACAGAAATAAATAATTTAAGCCATCCTCTTTATTTATTCACAATAGTGTAGTTCAGCTCATCTGAAAAGATTTGGGACATACCTGATAACTATGCTCATGGTTTTTAAATCTTGTGTAATAGTGCATAAATCTGTCAAGTTCCTGAAATCGTTTGTGTTTTTTCTCAGCCTAGGAAACAAAAGTCCATAAATGACTTCATTAAAATTGATTTTTTGGGGGATCATTTAAAATTTTTATTAGTAATAGGCAGTAATGCAGGCAGATTTGTTGATTATTTCTTTCTTTCTTTTTTTTTTTGTCGCACTGAGGTTTGAACTCACAACCTTGCACCTGCCAGGCAGGCGCTTAAGCCACTGAGCCAAACTCCTGGCCCTATTTTTTTTGAGACAGGGTCGCATTATGTAGTTCAGGCCGGTCGTGCACTCACGTTGTAGCCCAAGCCGGCCTTGAACTCACAATGCTCCCTCCTACCTCAGCCGCCCGAATGCTGGGATTAAAAGCATGCACCACCATGCCCAGCTGATTATTTCATTGAGAGAAAATAATAACCAATTTTAAAGTTTCCCAGAACAGTCTTACATGTGTGCTGTCTGTGCTAAATCTGAACCCACAATCCCATCTTCAATGTTTTATCATATGGCTTGCTGCTATGGATTGATGTTTCCCCTCAAAATTCATCTGTTGAAGCCCTAACTCTTATGAACAGGTGTAAAGGTCACACAGGATCATCAGGGCAGGGACTATGCTGATAGGGCCTGGGCCCTTATGAGAGGAAGGGGCACTAAAGCTCTGTCTCTTTCCTAGGTAATGTAAAGACATAGGCAAAAAGGTGGTTCGCTGTCTGCAAAGCAAGATGAGCACCCTCACCGACAGCTAGTCAGCTGGAACCTAGAACCTGGGCTTCACAGCCTCTCAGACAATGAGAAACAAATTTTTGTTTCTATTCACTCTGTGGTAGCTGAGCAGAGTAAGATAACTACTGCATGCTATAACATACTGTTGCACTGTTAGTATCACGTTAAAATTGTTTTTCAATTTTTACAGAAGCAGGCTGGGACTGGAATTTTCCTATCTTCATCAAAACAGAAAAGGGAAGATCTGGAAAAATGCAGATACTCTGATGTATGTTCAGTTTAGTACTTCATTCAGATGAAGGTAGGAAAAGAATTGCAAAATACTTCTAATGGTATTAAGGGGCTTAGAACAAGGTCTTGGCTTGATTGGTTGTCTTTACCTCCACAGTCATTTCCTTGGATTGCTCCTCCACATGCTGAATGACTTCATAGCGAGTACATCTGTAATAACCTCCAGTGGAAGAACTATGCTTTTTCCATTCTTCAAGGCAAATCCAGCAAAAATCATACTTGCACTTCAAAAGAAAACATATGTTAACATCTCCCTGTGTGAACATGCAAATGAAGTCTGCTTTTTAGTCAACCAATATGTAATTACTGAACAGTCCTGCCCGTGGGACCAGAAACAAATCTTATAGACATGCCCTTCTTCTCATGTTTCCTTTGGATACCTTATTTGCATTATGGCAAGATGTGGGGGCTAGTTTAAAATTATTGTTTGAAAGGATAAATTTAAATGAAAATCATAACATTACAAAATAATCACAAAGAATCATTAAAAATATGAACAAGGAAGCTAGGCTAGGGATGTAACTGTGTTACATGTGGAATGTCCCAGACTCAATTCCTAGATCTGGGAGGAAAAAATCAACAGGACAATCTTCCCAATAATAAAAACAGATACTGAATGAGTGTTTCACTTTTCACGTATGTGGTAATCTTCCACTAACTGGTCTATAGTTCCACCAGGCTATTTGAATAACTCTGGCAACTTTGGAAAACGTGTTTTATAACTGGAATAAATCTAAAAGGTCTCTAAGTAAAATAACTGGCATAAAATGTTTCTCATTTTAAAGAAAACTTCACTTACATGAAAATACATTTTTTCCCTTCTGTGCTTATGGATTCTGAGTCAGTTAGAAAGATCTTTACATTCCAACTATCCCTTACCTTCTGGTACTTTTGGTAACAGTGTATTTTTTTAAAGAAACATTTGTATTTTTGAGCCATTAGAAATCTATCTGGATATGTAGTACACAGCATAAACTTTATTTTTCTTTCCCATACAGCTGCCCAGAGTTATCCTAATAGTATTTTCTGAATAGTTCAAGCCTCTCCACTGGTTGAGGGTGCTACTGCCACCACACGTAAACCCCCACACGTTGTGTCTATTTTCTGGACTTGCTCTGTTTTGTTTTAATGACTTGTTTATTCATAGGGTACCCACACCATACTGTTTTTAAAATTACTGAGGATTTATAATGTAGCTTACTATTTGACACAATAGTTTCCTCTTACTGGTACTTTTCAAAATTTTCCTAGTTACTCTTGCTTTGACTTCCCATATAACTTTCGAATGAAGTGTACCTAACTTTTAAATGAAGTGAGGAAACAAAATCCGTTGGTATTTTTGTTAGAATCTTTATTTAACAACTCAGTTGTCTTTCCATTTGAATGTCATTTCATGTCCTAAAGAGGGCTTTAATATTTTTTCAATGTAAGTCTGGCGTATTTATTTTTAGATAAATGAGGTCTTTTAGTATATATTCTATCAGGATGTGATTGGTACACATTAATATTATTACTTTGTGTATATTAATTTTGCACTCTGTGACTTAGTTGAAATTTTCTGTAGTTTTTCAGTTGATTCTTGTGGATTTTCTAGCATGTAATTATGCTATCTGTAAAAAGTGACAGCTGTGTTGTCTCATTTCTAGGTTTCAAATCTCTCATTCCCTCTTGTTGTCTAAGCTGACTGGTATCATCATCTCAATGCTAATCCTATTGGAGATGGAGAGCATCTTTACATTGTTCTTAAGTACAGGCAGGTTATCTTTAATTTCTCCACTAAATACATTAGCTTTTAGACTGAGTTAATTTATTTTTATTGTACTTTAGGAAGAATCTATTCTGTCTCTACTTGAATTTTATAAAGAAGGGTTGTTCTTTTTTGTTAAATGTCTTTCAACTTCTATGGAAAACAGTGGTAGAAAAGATGAGGTACAGCAACAGCCTCCTTGACACAGGACTGTTTTTGTTTTCCTGGAATAAACTCCCCTTGATCAATTACTCTCTATGTGTTCTACTTGGTTATGTTTGATATTATTTGTTTTTCTTTTTGGTTCTCTTTAATAGCTTCTTTGGATGTCTGTCCTGGAATAAACTCCCCTTGATCAATTACTCTCTATGTGTTCTACTTGGTTATGTTTGATATTATTTGTTTTTCTTTTTGGTTCTCTTTAATAGCTTCTTTGGATGTCTGCATTATTACTTATAAGTAATTAGTCAATAGTTTCAATTTTTATAATCTTGTTAAGTGGCATTAAAGTTCGACTCACTTTATAAAAGTAACTTTTGAAAATTTCTTCAAAAAAAAAAAAAAAACAATCCCAGGAAGAGTTAAGTAACCTTGGAATTACCTGCTTTTTAAACGTTTGGTAGAATTCTGTTGTGAAACTCAGGGCCACTTTCAGAGTGTTGAAGAGGGGAGATCTTTGAGGAGGTCTAAGGTGGAGGAGATCTCTGAAAAACTCTTCTATGGGAGTAAGTATATTTGTATTTTCTCTCTTTCTCAGGGTCAGTTTTAATAAATCACTTTTTTTTACAAAATTAATTCATTCAAATCTAAATTGAACTATATCTTCCAGGGTTGAACAAAGTTATTCCTTATTATTTGTTTCTGTAATTCTCTGATTATTTCTTTTACTTCTCATATATATCAATTCCCTCAACTTTATTATTATATTATCTTCCTGATTTTTCTTCAGGTTTATTTTTTCTTCAGAAAACTACCTTTTGTGGATTTATTTATTATTGCATTGGTTTGCTTTACCAACTTGTTAATTTTTTAAAAAAAAAGTTCTTACTGGTCTTTCATCTGTTTTTCTGAATTTTTAAATTGTATCCTTAATTTATTTTTCATTGTTTCAGATAAGGTGTACTTATTTCTGAGCACCACTTTAGCTATAGTTCTAGGTTCTGATAAAATTGTTTTAATTATTTCTGTTTTATACGAATTCTTTAATTTCTATTTTCGTCTCTTTTTTCACTCCAGGTGCTTGAAACATTTAAAATTTCTAAGTGAAAAGCCTTTTGTAACTTATTACTAATTTTTATTTTATTCACTTATGAGAGAATGTTATTTCCACTGTTTTGTACTTTCTGGAATATAAGTGATATTTTCTTTGATGATCTATGGTCACTTTTTTTGTAAATGTTCCATAGGCACTTGAAAAGATAGCACAGTCCACAGTTTCAGATAGTTTTGATATATATATAAATAATGTATATCTTAGTAACAGCCAAATATTATCTTCTAGGATGGAGAAAAAAATATAGAATTTTAATAGTTTTTATTTTTTAGTCATAGCACACAGTTTTATATGAAGCAGATAAAATTATTTTAAGTGTTTTAAAATATTTAACAAAAAAACTTTATAAATAGAGTCAAAAACCATACTTGAGGGAAAGTAAGTAGAATAAACCAGGTTTTTAAAATAAATATGCCTGGGCAGGGAGGCTCAACCAGAAGACAACTAGCCTGCCTTCGTGGTGACAGCATGACTAGTGAGGACTCTAGGGAGAGAAAGATGTGCCTCTTGAGAACCCACCATGCTGGGCAGGGAGGCTCAACCAGAAGACAACTATCCTGCCTTCGTGGTGACTGCGTGACTGGTGTGGACTCCAGGGAGAGAAAGATGTGCCTCTCGAGAACCCACCATGCTGGGCAGGGAGGCTACAAACAGAAGAAAACTAGCCTGCTTTCCTGGTGACTGCACGACTGGCACGGACACCAGGGAGAGAAAGATGTGCCTCTCCAGAACCCGCCACGTTGGGTCAGAGATGCTCCAACTGGAAGATCACTAACCTGCTTTCCTGGTGACTGTGTGACCGGCTCAGACTCCAGGGAGAGCAAGAGGTGCCTCCTGTATGCCTATCAGCACGTGGGCTAAGAAACAAGGACGTATCCCACCCTCTACCCCCGTAAGCAACCTGCTGGTTCTGAGGACCAGCTAACTTGATAGCAACTAAGGTACATAAAGTAACTTAAATGCTTGTATTGTTTGGTTGATTTTGCAGGCTTGGGGCTGGCAGTCTGAGCATCTCTTGGGAAGATGACAGTATGCAATGTAGCAAATACGGGGTTTCTCTTCTGTCTTGTCTTCGAGGCCCAATATTGTTCTCATTGTTTTGCTTTATTCTGATTAATTTTTCTTTTCTTTTTTTTTTCTTTGCTTCATTTCATATTCTGTTTTTATTGGTTTCATTGTGTTTTGTTTTTGGTTTGATTTTACTGTACCTGATGGAATGGTCAACTATTCTGAAAATAACAAGATAAACTACAGTAGCTATTATTTTCATAGTATCTTTCTTTGAAGTTCTGTACCTGTTCTACTGCTTTGTTTTGGTTGACTTTATTATGTTTTGCTGGATTTTACTATCTTTAAAATAAAAAAAAGTAAATAAAATAAATAAGCCTTTTTTTAGAGGACCAAATTTGTCACTCTGCTAAAATGCTTAATGCATTTGATTCCAGAAAGCAAAAACTGCCTACTGAATGATAATCCTGAGGTATTAATCAAGGTATACTCTGATTTAGTCTTTGTGTTACAGCATGGATTCAACTATACAGAACATGTTTCATCAACACATTTAAATAATGGTTTAAAAGTATTTGATTTTGCTGCAGCAAGGTTGTTACCTTCAATGCTACCCTTCAATGTTACAAAAACTACTACTTTTAGTTTCTATTTTCAATGAAAATACTTCAGACATTAAGACTACTATATTTATAGGCCAAGTACATAAATGGTTTGGTTTAAATGCAACAGAATTTTAAATAAAATCTGTTTAAATTGGATTACTTTCATGTCATCAGTGTAATTAATTCATAAAAATAGTTCTTTGCTCAATACATATTATTAAGTACTACTGGTAAGAGCTAGGAAGGAAATAAAGGTAGTATAGGAATCTAGCTCAGTCACCAGCTGCTGATTTTTATGGTCACTCTGCACTTCCTCACACATCTTGGTAGTCTACAGCAGATTTTCCAAGAAGGACGGGCATGGAGAAAAATATCGATGTAGGAGGTAAGACTAAAATGAGCTGAAAGAATTCTGGTCCAATGCTTAGCTGAATTAATAAGGATGTCTGTGTATTTTGCTCAGGACACTGCACTAGGTTTCTCTTTCTGCCTCTTAAGGAATCATTATTGCTCACTAACTCAATTCATTGACATTATTTCATAGTAATTCAGACTTGCAAAATCATTTGGTAACTGCCATTTCTCTGCAAGTTATAATAATAATGATTATTAAGCTTCAAGGTTAAACATTCCAGTTAATCTTAGAAGATACTGACAGAATGTATTTTATTGAAATCTTAATTTGAATTTCTTTTGTATTTCAAATCAGAAAAAAATTACATTATTCTCTCTGTAATTTTAAATACAGATGACCCTTCCCATGGAAAGGAAAAATATAGGCTATAATATAATTCTAAGATATAAGTTTACAAATGTAGGTATGGATTAATAAATTGTTATTAAGTTAATTCCAGAATATTCATTTTAAACATATGTCAGTTTCTCTGTAAGCAACAAAAGCAGGAGGATATATTCTACTAACCTGCAATTCCCTAAAATAAATTATTTTTATTAACTTACTTTTCAGTCAAATGGATCTTTTTTGGCATTTTAATTTTCAGGATAGTATTGAATTACTTAATTGATGGTTTCATTTGCAAAGTAATGTTTCTGCTTTCGACTGACAAACTAAGATTCGAACCACAGAGCACAGAAAATATTCTTTGCCTTCTTACCTTAGCACACTGCATGTGATTGCAGCCCTCATTCTTCTGTATTGGAGACTTACAGTTAGCACAAGGCTTGGAGTTAGTTAACAACCACAGGCAATTGGCTGCGTCCTCATACGCTTCACTAACTCCCACAACTTCGGGATATTAAACACAAACAGAAAAATAAATGACATAGTATACAACTTCAGGGGGGAAAATCCAGACTTTTCTTTGCAGCCCGTCTCTCCATTTGAATCATACATTTATTTTCCTGTTAGCATCTATGGCAAAGTTTTTAACTGCTTAATTCTGAATAGCATAAGTTAATACCCTCTATTCTAAGTGTGCTATATTTATAAAACTTGGTTTAAGGTGATTTCTCTGTAAACTTGTATCCAAATAAACTAGGGAAGAAATCCAAAATACTGGTTACTGTAGACAATAATTTTTTAACTAGGTCAGTTACAAACATCATTATCAGAAATTCTCCATCATAGTGAAAAACACGAAGTAACATCTTTTTTAAAAATTCATGATTACTTTAGATAAATTTAAAATGAATTCAATACAACATGCCTAAAATTAAACTTATCATTTCCCCTTGAACCTGCTTTTCTCTCCAGTGTCTGTCCTGGTAAATGTAGGATGATCACCTGTCTAGAATAATCCAGGAAGAGTGTGATCTCCAACACACCCTACTCGCTCCTTCACTCAGGACATCCCATGGATTCTACCTTTTCCTCATAGCTGCTTCCTCTCCATTCACTCTTTTTTATTGCTTTAGCTAAGGTCCTCCACATCACTTGCCTGGACAATGAAAGCATAGAAAACCAAGTATCTCCTCAGCTCCTTCCTCCTCCCATTCCCATTTACACTGCCTATACAGTGATCTTTCAAAAATAAAAATCTGTTTAAAATCTTTCAATTGCTCCCTATCAACCACAAATGACTGTAAGATAAAAATCAAATTGCTTTAGCAAAGAATACAAAGTCCTTTCATGATCTGGTCCCTCTGCTCGGTAAGTTTCTTGCACTCTCTCCATTCCTATGACAACTTCATCTCTTAAATTGTTATCTATCCTACTTGGGATCTCAAGCTTAAGGAATGCTATGGTTTTTAAAGTTTCTAACTTACATTTTACAAATTCTTCACATGACCCAATGGAGAGACTTAGGGGCTGCAGAAAATTCTAGATACACAAATTAATAATTATTTTTTCCTGCAAGAATTCCAGGAATCAACCCCCTTCCTCTAGCTCCAAGTGCATCAGTGATTTTTTATAAAAAAATCACTTTAGAATCATTGAATGTGGCCTCTCCAATCAAGAATTTGTTTACATGAAGACAGTTTCATTTCAAAAGGGTGGTGAAGACAGGAAAAGAGACTCTTTGAGCTTGAAGATTAGAAGGAAAATTTATCCAACTATTAGATAGAAGCCCCTGGAGTGGGAAGAGGGACAAAGCACTATGAGTATCTTTTCATAGAGCCTAGCGGTAAAGGGGTAGGGCCATTTTGAACCCTGAAGGCCCATCAACCTAAGTTTGATTTAATAACACAACACCGTTAGACCATAAACACTAGTCTTAATTCCACACAGCAAAGAGAAACAGTAGCTGCAACGCAGTGATCAGACTCAACCCCAGCTTTAAATACACTCAGTTTGATGAGGGAGTTGACGGGAAGAATTCCCAGATACCTCAGTTGGGGACCAAAGTTTCCGAAGAAATTTAGTATACTTATGGCTGATAGTGTCTAACTGTGGAGAAAATGCTGCTTACAAAAGATATTGCTATAAAACCTAATTACTAAGTACTTAAAACATCTAATTTTTGTTTGAAACTAGGCCTTTTCCCTCTCCCTAGCATCAACATTATTTTTAGCTCTAAAACTCTAACATATTCTTATGACTCTTATTGTCCATTGTTATCATAAATAAAGCACAATGGCATCCAAACAAAGCAGCCCTGTGGCCTGCGACATAACAATTTTTTTCTTCTCTTGGAGAGAATGCTAGCTCTTAACTGCATTTTAGTGGACTGCATGAAATAAATCATATTCAGAAAAGAACCAAATATAACCATAATAAAAATCATGCTGGAAAAAATGCATTCATTTTTAGTTCTCTTAACTTGCTTATTCTGTGTATTTATCTCTTTGTAATGCTATTCTAACACTGTGAAATTCATCTCCCTTCAAACTTTCTATAAACCTTCACCGGTACAATCAAACTCTTTTCCTTTCCTCAGTCACATGTTTATTTTTCCTTGATTTTCTTTTCTTAGATAATCTAGTGTGTTTAGGTCTCTTGGTTAGAAACATTAACTTTGTTTAGTAAAGCATTAGATTATAATAGAATCTAAAACCATAGTAGTAGAATCAAAATGTATTCAAGTGAAAATAGTTACTTGTAAAGAACTGAACTTTTAAATCAACAACCTGAATTGCATGCCAGTCATTTATTAAGCATGCATTATGAAAAAAAACTGATCTGCAAGTTAACTCTCATTTCACAAAATATATAACCACTCCTGCTTCTTGATCTGCCTAGATACAATAGAGGTAATTTCAATACTTTAAAAAACTACATAAATCTATTTTTTCTTTTTGTGGGTATCAGGAATCGAACTTAGGACCTCAGGCTTGCTAAGCAGGTGCTGTGCCATTGAGCTACATCCCTGGCCCTACTTAAATCTTTATAAGGAATTAATTCTTTGAACTGAATTTAGCATATTTTCCAATACTGTTGCATACAATGCAAAAAGAAAAAATGCTTACAATCCAAAGTAATATATAAACTTAAACAGCATTTAGTCATACTTTTTTGGAACATCGCTTTTGAACGCGTAATGAAGACATTCTACTTTAGTATTATAATTTCTCTATTGTTTCTTTAAACATCATCCTAAATTTCACAAACCTAAGTGGCTGCTGAGAGTAGCTTTTGCATCACCTTACTTCAATACTTGAAGGACGCATATTAGTTCAGAAAGAAAACTCTTAGGTGTCCCTTGGCCCCTAGGGCTTTTTCTGCAGTTCTAGCTTTAGCTACTTCTCTGGCAGGATAGTTTTAAGGCATCTTCAGACTCTTTTGTCCTCTTTTCTAAAATTTCTTCATTTTGCAAAACCAAAATTCCACTTTGGCTCTTGAAGGGTGGGTGATCTTCAGTTTTTAATGTGTGGCCCCTCCACCTCCAGCCACCAGAGGTAATCACGTATACCATGAATACCATTTTCAAGTTTTTCTATTTCTTCCTGTTCTTCTGAGAATCATTATCATGGGCAAAGATACTCTTTCACAAGTCTCATCTATAAACTTTTCTCACTAGCCAGGTCTTTCTCCTATTTCCTTACAAAAACTTATCTGTCGATATGGAATGAGTAAACCAGTTTTAAAACAGTAAGGAATAACTAAAAACCAAAACCTCAAAATACTTGGTTTATAATCAGATAATTTTGGCTATTCTTTACTCAAGAATTAGATAGTATGGTAGACTAATTACTTCTTCTAGTACATTAAATCTTCTAGGAAACACACTAAATTAACACGTTTGTAAAATTACATCTTCTTACCTCCCTAGTACACATTCCAGCCCAGCTTTGGCCTCACACACTGCCTGTCTGTTTACGCTTTCTCATGCAGCCTCAGATGTATCCTCCACACTTTTGTTTGAGTGATCCTGCTCAGTAACCACATCCTCTCCTTATATCTTCATGCACCACTGCACTGGCTCTACTGGACTTGCAGGTCCTGAATGCACTGTGCTGTTTCACAGCAATACCTTGCACTGCCTGGATTGCCCTTCCTGTTCTCATCATTGTGAACAACACTGATCAGCTTTCAAGCTGCAGCTTAAGCATCAACTCTTTAAAAAAGAAGTGTTTCATAATTCTTTCCCAGAGATAACTGACCTTCTCCTTGTTTTTTCCCTCTCCCACAATTCATTACAGGAATGATTTTCTTACACAGCATTTATAACCTACATCATCTCTAAAGTATAAATTTCAAGGGCATAGAAGGCATCTTATTTTTGTATTTTCACATATAACAACAATATAATAAATATTAAATAAAAAGACCCATACGAAATTAATTTGCATTTGCATTAATTTGAAAGAAAAGAGCTGTTTTAAAATACTTTAAGAGATTGAAAATTACTACAAAGCATTATAGTTATTTGTTAAATACAGGCATTGCTGTGGGTACAATTTAAAAAGGAGTCCTGACGGGCATGGTGGCCCATGTCTGTAATTCCAGGACTCTGGGAAGCTGATATAGCAGGATCACAACTTTGAGCCCAGTCTGGGCAATTTAGCAAGACCCTGTCTCAAATTTTTAAAAAAGGATTAGAGATGTAGCTCAGTGCAAGGGCCCTGGGTTCCACTGTCAGTACTAGGGGGAAAAAGTCCCCTGAGAAACTCAAACCCATCTCATCGCTAAGCATGTGTTTTGTGTCATTCAATCCAATCTAACATTGGCCTCCTCTGCAGAGAGGGACCATTAACATCACCTGATAGCATTTCTGTGAGGATAATAAAATAGCACATTTACAGGAGTCTCAGTGACAACAGTTAAGGATAGGCTATTTATAAAAGTAAATTTACAGTACCACATAGCAGCAAAGAATTTATTTGTCTTATCCTTCATTGAAGTTTTACTGGAAATGAGAGGATCTTTTCACTCCTAGGTCATATACTAGCTCTGAGGCACAGAATAGCTGGATGGCCCAGTCTAGGCTAAAAAAGAAGGGTCAAAGGATGAAGGGTAAAGGTGATCCTTACTTGCGCTGTTTATATTGGGCTGGAAAGTCTAATTGGAAACATGGGAGTTTTTTAAGATTCCTCTTTGTAAGAGTCTATGATGTAAAAAAGGATGCTGGTCAGAGGAGCAATGCTAAACACAGGACCTCTCACATTTACAAATTTGAAAAATTATTCTTAAGTAAACATTGTAAGAAATAGGACTATGTTTTCTTGAATGCTATTAGGAAACATGCAGCCCAGCTATCTAAAATTCCTCTTACGTTCTTCTGGTTTCATTTCGGTAATTTTTTGCAGCCAGTTTTTCCATGTTTGGCAGTCACATGGCTCGTGTGCTTCCCCGAGGCACTCCCTAAGGAAGAAAACAGACAGCAATTTAAAAATA